>NMRB01002678.1:48207-59049 GCA_002633025.1 Notospermus geniculatus
CTTCTATAAGTGTAGTAAGGATGTATAAAAGAATGCGTGTACAGTATTTGGGTTCATCAGCTCATGTTATTGGGTTTATCAATGGGTAAGACGTCTTCCATCTAAACAGTTCACACGTTGATGTCACAGGTTGTTGTATATTTGTATTTCTTGTGTGATTAGCTTGTCCTGCACGAGTACAGGAGGAGTGGGGCTTCACCTGTCCAACTGCTAGCGCAGAGGACATCCTAGCAGATCCTAGCATGCCACGCAAAGTCTCACGGGCATTTGAGCAGGAAGATGAGGTGGATCAAGTCGCCAGGCCAGTCTCGATGATTCAAGTTGAGACTAGACAGACCTATACGATTAAAGAAGACATGTCCACTTCGCCCATGCCATATGAAATCATGCTGGTGGAATCCGCCCCGTCTACTCTGGAACGCGGCGTAGAACCCCCGGGCAAGAAGCCGAGGCCACCACCACCTAAACGTACCATTACACTCGGGTCGTACAGGCCTACTCGTCCAGACTTGCCATTACCATTCCGTAGGACCAAGACTCTCCAGCCAAGCTCTTCAACTGAGAAACCACCTGTGCCCCCGAGACCACGGCCATATTCAGGGGAGTTTTTCATGGTGGAAGCTGTATCTAGGACCCCACCACCAAGACCTAGGCCACCAATGTTATCAGGCCAGCAACCATCTGCTGGTTAGTTGTCTATTATATATGAATGCCGTGAAAGGGGAAGGAATGCTTGAATGGAAGGAACAGACTGGCAGGTTTATTTCTGGAGGATTTGGTTCTGCCTTGGTGGGAGAAAAACATTGGTAGAAGATTTTTGCCTTCAGGAGGTTGGTGAAAAACGGCCTTGTGGAGCATGTATAAGGGACAGAGGAGCAGTTAGAATTGGGCCGTGGATTTCTCAGCTGTGAACTGTTTGTGGAAGAAGAGCAGCATGGGAGGTTAAATACGGTTTTGGATCATTGGTATTTGGATCGCATGGGACATCAATCTGAAATCTTCATGTTAGCACACTCATGAAGTCATATTCTGTATGTCTGTGGACTTCCGTAATTCAGTTCTGTAGATAAACAAGGTTTGTTCTTCCCTTCATAATAGGAAGAGAGCCTGAGAGACAGTATCCTACAAAAGTACTCATTGAGACAGACTTAGATGCTGTGTCCCCTCCGCTGCCTTCTCCTAAACCGGGCCCTAAACCAGTTAATGTCGGTCCCACTCCTGCTTTAACTGAGGAATTGCGTGCAAAATCTAAGAGTCCTGTCAAAACTGGTTTGTAGTTCATATGTATGACTGTCTACATTATACCATACCTTGATAACAACAAACCAAGCACACTCTTCAGTTTTCACTGATAACGGATTATACTCATGGGAAAGGTTCAGCACAACCCTCTGGTCATATTGAGTAAATACCATCTAATTTTCCACTTTCTGACTGTTAACAGCTAACAATGGAACCTATGTTATAACCATTGAATTGTTGGCAGTAACTAATAATCATGTTTCTAACTTGGCATTCACTGGTGTTTAATCCAATCCTCAGGGCTTGTGAGAGGAGCAGATGTGTGTTGTGTGTGCTCACCTTTCATGGAAGTCTGACTACATAGAACCCTTAAATTACATGACAAGTTGGTGACTGTCCCACATGGGTATAGTCTATTCACAGAAACACTGTGTCATTGTTCCGCACAGTCTATGTGTGAGATCGGGGGGGGGGGGGGGGTTTGTTTCAAGAAGGCTGTCGCTCACAGCTGAGCATGTTGACACAGCTGAGCTCTGACCGGCTTTGTTATGACGAAAGCCTGTTTCTGAAATCTGAGTTTCTTTGCACATTCATATCAACTAAAGCTGATTTTAACCTGTTTCTTATTGGCCCACCCTACAGCTCCCCAGGCCCGTTACTCTTCCTATTCGGTGGACGACGACGACGATGACACAGGTAGTTCCCCCTTTCTTGTTAGTGAAGAACTACACATACAGTGCACCTCACAACTCTCTCTCGAGCCCAATCTAGATAGGTTTCCTTCAACCATCTTTAAACCAGTCATGTTGACACATTTTATTTGTAAACATAACCAGCATATTTCACTTCACCTTTCACTGAGACTGGTGAGCACATGGTCATGAAGTATTTGCCAATTTACTGTTGATTACTGTGTGATTATTACCTCACTAATGATATGCCATGATCTCCCTGTGTTTTTGCACCCTTACACCAGACAGAAATCAACTGATATTGTGCTTTATTTTCCCCAATGCATTAATATGAACATGTTTTTTCCCTTCCTGATTGTGATTGGGGTTTTTTCAACACAATTTTTTTGAGTTCAGTTGTTTCCCATGAATGTTTGTATTGGCGTGTCCTGACAACTGTATTGTACGTGTACACAGGTTTCAATCTAATGCATAAATGGAGGAAACAGTGAAGAAACGAACTACATGTACATGTACACTGTATGAGAAGAAATGAAATAGGTAACACCGTCTTTTGAATCAACTTGGTTGTATTGAGACAAGCTTTCGACCCTATCGGGCCTTCATCAGGTCTGAGGAAAATCATGACAACAGGAGTACTCCTGTTGTCATGATTTTCCTCAGACCTGATGAAGGCCCGATAGGGTCGAAAGCTTGTCTCAATACAACCAAGTTGATTCAAAAGACGGTGTTACCTATTTCATTTCTTCTCATACAGTGTACATGTACATGTAGTTCGTTTCTTCACTGTTTCCTCCATTTATGCATTAGATTGAAACCTGTGTACACGTACAATACAGTTGTCAGGACACGCCAATACAAACATTCATGGGAAACAACTGAACTCAAAAAAATTGTGTTGAAAAAACCCCAATCACAATCAGGAAGGGAAAAAACATGTTCATATTAATGCATTGGGGAAAATAAAGCACAATATCAGTTGATTTCTGTCTGGTGTAAGGGTGCAAAAACACAGGGAGATCATGGCATATCATTAGTGAGGTAATAATCACACAGTAATCAACAGTAAATTGGCAAATACTTCATGACCATGTGCTCACCAGTCTCAGTGAAAGGTGAAGTGAAATATGCTGGTTATGTTTACAAATAAAATGTGTCAACATGACTGGTTTAAAGATGGTTGAAGGAAACCTATCTAGATTGGGCTCGAGAGAGAGTTGTGAGGTGCACTGTATGTGTAGTTCTTCACTAACAAGAAAGGGGGAACTACCTGTGTCATCGTCGTCGTCGTCCACCGAATAGGAAGAGTAACGGGCCTGGGGAGCTGTAGGGTGGGCCAATAAGAAACAGGTTAAAATCAGCTTTAGTTGATATGAATGTGCAAAGAAACTCAGATTTCAGAAACAGGCTTTCGTCATAACAAAGCCGGTCAGAGCTCAGCTGTGTCAACATGCTCAGCTGTGAGCGACAGCCTTCTTGAAACAAACCCCCCCCCCCCCCCCGATCTCACACATAGACTGTGCGGAACAATGACACAGTGTTTCTGTGAATAGACTATACCCATGTGGGACAGTCACCAACTTGTCATGTAATTTAAGGGTTCTATGTAGTCAGACTTCCATGAAAGGTGAGCACACACAACACACATCTGCTCCTCTCACAAGCCCTGAGGATTGGATTAAACACCAGTGAATGCCAAGTTAGAAACATGATTATTAGTTACTGCCAACAATTCAATGGTTATAACATAGGTTCCATTGTTAGCTGTTAACAGTCAGAAAGTGGAAAATTAGATGGTATTTACTCAATATGACCAGAGGGTTGTGCTGAACCTTTCCCATGAGTATAATCCGTTATCAGTGAAAACTGAAGAGTGTGCTTGGTTTGTTGTTATCAAGGTATGGTATAATGTAGACAGTCATACATATGAACTACAAACCAGTTTTGACAGGACTCTTAGATTTTGCACGCAATTCCTCAGTTAAAGCAGGAGTGGGACCGACATTAACTGGTTTAGGGCCCGGTTTAGGAGAAGGCAGCGGAGGGGACACAGCATCTAAGTCTGTCTCAATGAGTACTTTTGTAGGATACTGTCTCTCAGGCTCTCTTCCTATTATGAAGGGAAGAACAAACCTTGTTTATCTACAGAACTGAATTACGGAAGTCCACAGACATACAGAATATGACTTCATGAGTGTGCTAACATGAAGATTTCAGATTGATGTCCCATGCGATCCAAATACCAATGATCCAAAACCGTATTTAACCTCCCATGCTGCTCTTCTTCCACAAACAGTTCACAGCTGAGAAATCCACGGCCCAATTCTAACTGCTCCTCTGTCCCTTATACATGCTCCACAAGGCCGTTTTTCACCAACCTCCTGAAGGCAAAAATCTTCTACCAATGTTTTTCTCCCACCAAGGCAGAACCAAATCCTCCAGAAATAAACCTGCCAGTCTGTTCCTTCCATTCAAGCATTCCTTCCCCTTTCACGGCATTCATATATAATAGACAACTAACCAGCAGATGGTTGCTGGCCTGATAACATTGGTGGCCTAGGTCTTGGTGGTGGGGTCCTAGATACAGCTTCCACCATGAAAAACTCCCCTGNCCCCCCCCCCCCCTTCAGCATTGTACAACCATAAGGTGGGAGAAAGAGAGATGTCAGCTGCATGCTCGTTCAGTGAATGATTTTGTGGTATCAAGTTTTCTTCATGCATTGAACCCTTATATATCATTACAATTTGCTGTTATGATATGATTTACATGAAGGAAAGTAGATGTGACTTGTTTGAAGCAGGTATGACTGCATCTCCAGTCTCTCATTCACTACATTTTAATCACTTTATGCTTCTAATACTTTCTTCATTTTGGTTTGTGGTGAAGACTTAACCGGTATTTACCTATCAGAAACCCAAATGTAGCCAACACCTGACACATTGGCCATTTTCTAACCTCTCATAAGTGTATTAATTGTTATGTGGTGATCTTGCAAGCCAGGGACCTTATTTACAAAGCCCTCGTAACCATGTACATGAACATGTAGTAGCAAATCCTTTATTAGGCTGAGTGGATTATTGGGACCTGGGAAATGAACAAGTTTACACATTCCTTAAAGTTACGAATGCTTTGTGAATAGTTCCACAAGAATACTTTCAAACATACACCTTTCCAATAAGACAATGACTTTCCCTTGAATGTATGTCTCCACTGCAGACAAAAGCAAATGAGTAAAAGGATTACAGTCAACCTGAGTTTCTTCCAATGTCATGCTTGAACACTGAGCACGGTCTTATGGGAAGGGTGTATGATTATGAGAGCAATAGGTTTTTCAGGGTGCTCCCAGGAAAACATGTATCCATGTTTTGTCATTGTGTGTGCACAGTTTAGTCTGAGGGCTTGTATTTTAGTCAGACTACTAATGAACAGTGTTGAATAACCTCTGCATCAAGTAATTCAAAGGCCTGATATAACGTTCCGTTAATAATCAGCTAGGCCTCAAAGAAATGAATTTTGTGAACATAGAATTTGAGAATACAGGTTGTCTCAAACTAACAGATTGTGATGACCCCTTCATGATTCTGGTCATCTCTCAAGTTGCATGTTACTAACGTTGCTGCCACCTTCCTACAGCTCCCAGACGCGTCGGTCGATCTCAATCTGCCAAAACGCCATCGCAGAAGAAACGTAAGTCAAGTTACCGCTGATGAATCTGCCGCTAAATCATAACTCTGCACTGTTCTCGTCCTGTTAACCAAAGATAACTTAGGCCAGGTTTTCTTGCTGCCTTCCACAATCAAGCTTGGTTTCAATTTCCTTCTCTGAGAGGTGTAGGGATCATTCCATTACTCTCCATCCAACAAAGAGCACAAAAAACGACACACAAGATGGTAGTAAACATAAAGTCGTCTCCAAATCTTGCAAATTTTCGACCCCAATCGGGGTCTTCCTCAGGCACTTTCTAGTTGAGATCCCAGAAGGGAATGAGCTGGATCCCAATTATAAACAAAAGGAATCTGCACAAACTCCCGTAGAATCCACTGAAAGCGTGTGAGTGGATTCTATAGGAGTTTGTGAGGACTTTATGTTTACTACTATTACTCATCCCATACAGTCACATGTACAGGCATTCATCATTGCGATAGCACTACACACATCACTCCATTCTTCCATCCTGTACAGTGACATGAACAGCTTCTGTCATTACTAGGAATACTAACAGTGTTGGGTTCACTCCACTATTGCATTCTTCATTACAACCAAGTTTCACAGAGTTGGTGAATACTCTGGTCTTTTTAGTTTCCTTCACGTTGATTCATCCATTTTGCCAACTTCGGGTCTTGACACTTCTGGTACTTTGGTTGAAGATAATGGTAATGCCTGGGCAAGGTTCATTCTTTCAGCAGGTTGGCTTGTGGCTTAGGTGTTCATTGAAGTAATTTCAACTTTCCTGTTAGGTGCAAGCTTCTCTCATATTATCATTAATCTTTAGGCATACGACAGATTACATTGAAAACCAAACACAGTCAACATAATGGCCCATATTCCAGAAGCCTCCTTAACTCTAAGGTCCGGTCCACTACTTGAAGGTATTGTATTCTGCCCTGCAAACAGTGGCTAAAGGTAAACCTTAGAGTTAAGGAGGCTTCTAGAATACTACCGGAACCCAATGAGTTGCTTCTGTTCACATGTCCTGTGGATTGTATCACCGGCTCATGAAATCAGTAAAACAAGGTCTCTTTATTGACTCATAAGATCATCAGTTGTGATTTAGTCGTTGTTCTTGTAAAGAATCTTTTGGAACATATCTTAGGTTGAAAACTATCTGTGTTCGTTCGTCCGCTGCTAAGCCATAGACATGGTATCTTGATACCTTGTTCATTTGTGTGATATTTAGGCTTTAAATCTTGATTCCTCCTGCGTTAGGATTTTCAAATTTAGTTCTTCTTTAGAGATAGGCCTCCTTAGTTTGATGTCTTTAATTTTCCTTTTCGTTGTGTTTTTTCACGCTGTGATTTCTTCCGAATACCTGATTTGTTTTTGAGATCTGTTTAATTGTCCTCTGTGTAGTAAGTGCAGTCTAACCCAAGTTAGACTTGCTCAAATTACACTGAGATTGGATATTATGAATGGATTGAGTCGGACAAGACGAGAGCCAAATCTCACTGGCCAAGTGATCTGTTTTGATCCTGAGCATGTCTCTCCTTGTGCACTCCCTGATTGAAGAATCCAAGAAGCCACACGCTTCACAATCCCACCCAATACCAAAACACTTCTGTGTGTAAATACAGGCACTGTGTACAGTAATCCCGCACTGTAATTAGTTCCCTGTACATTACCCGATCTATCCCCCTGTATTGTTTCAGTCTGATCTGTTATGGTCAGATTAGAACTCTCAAAATAACTTTATGGAGTTAGACTCTCACACATAACCTTTCCTTTGTCACTGAGAACGCTCACCTTCTGAACAGTTGTGACAAAGTTGTACATTAAAATGATCTTGTATGTTGGAACCACTATAACCAGTGGTGAGCCAAAATTAGCTCATTTCAGTGGCACGTGCTAATCAATGACTTGTAATATATGACCTAACTACTTAATGCACAGATCATTCAAATATGGTGTGATATGGGCATTGTACCTGTCATGACACATTTGACTGATTCTTGTTTCCCTTAGAATGAACCAATATAAATACGTCCGTAAACAACTCGCTTGCAGCCCATTGTAGCTTAGTTTCACCATGATTTTTAGTCAAGAGGTAGAAATGTGTGAAATCAGAAGATTCTGGTCAAGGAAAACATAAATAGAACAAGATCCATTTCATTAGTTTGTTCAGTACCGGTACATGTATTTGTTTCATATTTTCAATTCCTGCCTGATTCAGTTTAAATTATCTTTGTTTAGTTTCCTTTGATAAAATACCTTACATTTTGTTCTTAAGTCAACCTAAGTAAGACTAGACTGTCATTCAGTATGGTTTAGCTTTGTTATAACAAGACTATTGCCTTCTCTGCAAATTCTTTCTTGTTTTAGGCCTGTTGTGGTAACAACTACCGGTAGGCCTTATGAGAATATAGCTGGATGCTTTCAGCAGTTCAACGTAGCAACCAGGTTGGGTAGTATCTATAATCAGGTGGACTCAAGACTTATCGCTGTTCTATTTTTTGTATCGTATATAGTGGTTGCAGAATTGAAGGCAAGAAATCTTGAGAGGTCACATTCGGACAGACGAGGTAAGACATCGGGACTGGCGCGGCAGATAGGTGAACTTTAGAGATTCGTATTACACTCTGTGGTCAGCTGTCAGGAAAGGTGATGATTACCGGTATTGATAAAACCCTTTGTGTTCCCATGAGCCTCCAGTATTGGAAGATGAGCCTGAGATACTAACAGTTTTCTAGGATTCATTCAGCATCTTTTCATGCGGCACGTATGGTTCATGTGTGTGGGAACATTGTCTTTCTTACCGTATAGGTACTTGGTAAGCTTTGATATGTGGGGGAATATAACCTTGAGATGTGTGTGATGTAATTTATCAGGTGTAACATAAGCATGGAGGCATTATTTACCTATAGGTAGAAAGGACAGCATCAGCGGGGAGGCAGTGCTGCTACAGGTGTTGGAGGTGGCAGTAAGGATGTCGGTGTCGCCCCCATCGGCCATCATGAATTATATTAGCAGTGCAATAACTTCCTGCATATCTATACATGTATGATCATTTTGTGAATCGGACTTCCTCACCCATAGATTGACCTGTCTATTTCATCACATTGTCCTACTGCATAACTTCACAAAGGTTAATATGAATTGTGTGTCGTGTTAGTGTTGTGTATTCATGTTCAGATTAATCTAATCAGACCTTCAATGTCAACATATTTTTTGTGCAAGAGTATGATTTTCATTCTGCAGTTTTTTAGACTTTCTTTTTTAAGGTGACATCTTGGGCAGAGGATTTATCTTCCGAGTCAGAGGTTTCCTCCTACATGAATGCGGAGATCTGACATTGTTTTGTTTTCATTCTCTAGATCGTGAAGGTGTCATGAACGGTGATGAACACGGTGAAGAAAAGCCCAAGTCACCAGCAAAGTCTGACACACTCAAGTCACAAGAGAGTGCCGAAGGAGATGTAAGTCTTGATGAGTTAACAAACGCTGAGATCAGATCAGATGTCCATGATTTTGTCTTCCTTTGCATTCCCTTCACTTGCAATGCTTTGACGGGTTTGTCTCTGTTTCAGACGTCACACCCAGATTCACCGACCAAGGACAAGAAAAAGAAGGGTGGTAAATTTTGGTCATTCGGCAAGAAGAAGAAGTAGACGGAGTCCAACCCCCTGATTCGGTTAAGATTGGGACATGAAACACAGTGTACGTTTATGATATAGCATGGATGTGGGACAAACTGCCCCTGTAGGCTTCGAATCTATTACTGGTATTGAATATTATTTTCAAATGCAAATTTATTATCTAGACACCGTAAAGATTGGCATATTATGGCAAAATGTGTATGAGAATATTCATTCAGCTGTACCATTTTGTACTTTGAAATATATGCGTGTATAAGTCTCTTTTTATGTAGCCGAGTCTTCCTAGGTTATAGCTATTTCATCAAGTGTTGTGCGGCATTTGATTCACAGACTACAGCAGTCTTTTGAATATTCTGACACTAGGTTTAGGGCATCATCATTATACTTGCTGTACATAGAATTTTATCTGGCAAAGACCACCAGACAATTGGACACTTATAAAGTTGTGGCTCTGGTTGGGTCTTGTGTATATATAGAAAATATAAGTGTTGTATGCCTTAGTGTTTACAAAATTTTTCAAAAAGTTGAAAAAAAATCCTGCGTGTAACATTGATAATAATATGATGATGGTATTCTGAAATTGCTTTCTGCCTTTCTGGCGTTGGATCTTTGGAAGATTGCTGTGAGTTCAAATTAACCAGCCAATCAGAAATTAAAACGAGATCAGGTGATCTTCGTACATTCCAAGTGCTCTTTGAGCTGCGGAGTTGTGGATTAGATGCCGCTGCAATGCTAATATGCAACACTTCGTTCTGCATGACAGAAATTTGCTTTGTTTTTGGTGTGGAGTAGAAAATTGCCAAAATGTAAAATTTTCTGCGGTGGTTCTTCTCTCTGATTGGTTGAAGTGTTGTCAAATTTGGCCAACACTAATGAGATTCGTGCAGGAATGTAGAGACTTGCAATGATTTGATTGGCTTTGTAGCAATATTAGACGTGCAAATATGCCATCGCAGAATTGGCCGCTCTGATTGGCTAACTCAAGCAGCCATTTTGATGATAGCGACCTCTCATTGGCTACGATCCAGGTACCTGACTCGGACTAGCTTTAAATTTTAAGTATTGTGTGCTGATTGACTGTTTTCACTTTAACCAACAAAGGCGGTGTGCCAAAATAGCATTTATGATTAAGTAAAAAAGTTCGTGTGTTCAAGAAAACAGTCATTATTTGGCAAGATATGCCGAATTTTTGCTGTAAAACAGCAACAAATATTAAGTGTGCCCTGATAAAAGAAGAGTAAAAACAGTTAGCTCTCATTATATGATATAATATGTACACAACGATTCAGTATGTTGATAGATCAGGGTGCCTTAATCGAAACATGATGGAAATTCTTAAGAGATTTGAACAACATTTTGTCTTGCTTTCATGTCCATGTTTGATCCACCAGTTTGGAAAACATGCATACCCAAACTCTTATCAAAGTGCCAAGTTGAGGATCAACTGCAATACAGTGTATCAACGTGTAAAAAGTATATACCGGTACGTTTAGAAAATTACAAGTACAACATGTTCATTGGAAGGGGAATGATCAACTGATTTTGATATTCTGTCCGACAGCTGATCCAAGGTGATGTTGCTGTCTGTTCATGGAGGT
>NMRB01002678.1:59430-81593 GCA_002633025.1 Notospermus geniculatus
CGTGCTGATTTCGTTATGGAATGATCAGAGGACATGCTGTCAGTTAAACTCTTTCCAGATAAAGTCAAGTCACCACAACAACACTACCTGAGACTGTGTCTCACCAGTTATTGTGGCTTCTTCACGTTCTAAACTGGTAGCTGAATGTGGATCAGGTTTCATTGATGTTGCTCTGTGCTTGTGGTTACAAATAGAACCCTCAGAAAGATGTTTATTACCTGTGCAGTAGAGAGTCCTGAAAGGTTGTGGCTGGCACTTATAGCCAAATAAATGTTCGATATAGTGCAGATGAAATCAAATTGATTATTATTCGCCTCTGAAAGTTTCTGAACATGCCTCTAGAATGATTACAGCTTTGCGTATGCTTAACTTTCAGTCCCCTACTCAGCTATTGAGATCAGCATTCATGTACTATCTATCCTTCACATATCGGTAATAAAACACTGAAAATGTTAACTATCTGTGTTAGGTCGATGTTTCACCGTTAAAGTCCTGCATAGATCCACCAAATGAATCCATTTTGATGTCCACATCCATGAATGCTAGCCATGCTGCCACTGGTCTGTTCTTCTGACCCGTCTTGATCTGACAGTTATTGACATTCCCTAACGAGTGTTCATTGACGTCTGGGTCCCTTCTGACAATTTTTTCCACATAGTTTACAGGTCACTGCGACCCTTTCCTTCCATGCCTGGATTGGTAACGCTATGCTGAGATGACTAAGGCTCGTAGCATCACTCTGTATTGTTCACTCACATCTCCTTTCACGGTACATAATATGCTCGACTCGATCGGTGTGTTTGGCTGAAAAATAAAAAGAAATCAATGACATTATTGTCTCAGATGACTGTTTTCACCACATGATGTCTCTAGAGGCAAACGTAAACACAACTCCTGTGGCTCTGCCAATGTGTGTTGAGTTAGCTACATTTTGTGACTCTCAGTTCCCATTCACCACTCAGATTATGGCAAGAACTTAACTTACATCATGACCAGCAGGGGGCGTCCACGTGAACACCAAGGCTTTCTTGGTCCCTGCTTCAATCATGCCTTTCTGTGGTTCAACATTGAATCCAAGTCCATTTATCACATTGGTGTTCTCAAAGTAGAACTCTCCATTCTGAAATGGTGCAAAGATTTCGAATGAGGAAGTGCGAAATCAATATGATCATCATCTCTTTATAATCAAGAGAGAAATGTGAATGGAAAGGGATCATCTCACTTTAGATAACACATTAGTAGAAGTTCTATAAAAGATACATGGACTTTGAGGTTGATAAAACGTTGAAAGCTGGACAGGGATGACTAAGAACGTCCATGAAGTGTTCCTTATGGTGAATGTAAAATAGTCACAAAACAAGAAGGGGATGTCCACTGAAGATTGTGACAGTGTGATTTGACAGAATGCCCCAGTTCCAATGGTTAAGGAACAAACATACAGGGCTGCCCTGACGTACTGATTTCCTGATGGAATACGTGTACGAATCGAAAAGTACAGAACATTTTCACATTGAAACAGAAAATCTGGTTTAAACTGTAACATGCAACATGACACAAGGGCATACTCCGTGTCTGCAACATCATGACTGGACACCTTAGTTTGTGGTGACTAAACGTCACTTTGAATTGGACAGTGCCATGGAAGTCGGAGAATTGGCTTGATGATGTGATTATGTAATAATGAGACAGACAGTCAATATGCCCTTGTATGTCTGTGATAACATGCAAAGCAACAAAATGGTCATACCTGCTTCCCACCCTGTGAGGGACAAGTGCAAAAATAAACATAAGGTAGAGGATGGCAATGGATCATCAAATTGCTGTACATGGTAGTCAACAGTGCTGCCAATCAACAAGCAGACAACAGTGCTGCTAATCAGCAAGCAGCACATGTAGACAACAGGTTTCAATCTATATTCACGAACACTGGCTGCTGACTGGAGCTGTGAATGTCAAGGACTGTACAGCCATTGGATAGATGGTGGTGGAGGGGGTCATCATAATACAGGGTTGTTATAATGAGTGCAGATGGTGGTGGAGAGGTCGTTATAACACAGGGGTATACAACTAGGGGGCTACTGGGGTACAACTCCGCGTGACAGGCCCACGCAACGTTTTCACTTAGAGGTAAATGTATGTGCACACAGGCCTGAACTAAAATGAGGCACATTGACGAGTCACCATCAACACATACTGTGAATTAACTGAGCTGTTGAGTGTTGGATTTTAGAATTTGAAGTTAATTCATGTCATGAATGTTACGTCAGCATGGTTATCAGAGGTGTATGCTTTCACCGTGCGATTATTATGGGACCTTTACCCACAACGACCTCACCTTTTTCTGACTAACGGCCATTGTTCTCACGCAGCCAACATAGATCTCTCTCGTCGCGGCCACCACGTCATTATCTTTAGCCGTGCATTCAAACGTGATGAGTAGTGTCCCGGCCACGGGTTTACCTTCTGGAAAAGAGTTCATGAAGTTTGTTTCTACTCTAAAAGAGTCAAGACACTCAAAGTATTCAACATAATTAATGAGTTCCACGTAATTTTAAAAGCATGAATCAAAGGCTTCCACTGGAACTTCTTAATTACACTCCATGTATTTAAACCGATCAACTCACCCTCCTCCTCCTCTATGACTGGAAGGACAGCTAACGACTCCACATCAGGTGTCAACTCGTCACCACCCGTCACATACATGATATGATCCTTCGCTACGCCGACAATTTGGAAGAAGTGGGACTCCTCCTGGCCGAAGAGTTCCAGTCGCATTCCGTCGCTGAAGTGATCACTCTCGTGATCAGGGGCAAAGGTGACCATTATCTCCTTAGAACTTCCTGAAAGAAACGGTTGAAACAAAAACCGTGAACAAAGAATCTATGCCACAGGTATTTTCAACAGATCAGCAAATTGGGAATAAGTCGTATTCATTTACAGAAACACACATGAACCTACCTGCAGGAATTGTCCCTTCAGTAGGAACACAATCAAACACAGCTTTCCCTGAGAAATTCTGAGTACCGACGTAAGATTTCTTGTCTGAATCTTTCTCTCTCTTGACAAACTCAGGCAAATCTTGTGACTTGATGTGACGTAAAAGTGAAGTGCTGTCCAACTTGATGCTGTAGTCAACAGCTAGGGTTGATGTGTTGCCGATCTTGAATGCTTTCTCGATATACTCTCCTGTTATCACCGAGCCCATGTCAAGCACACCTTCTACAGAAAGGTTAACTACAGGAGTAACTCCACGGCCAGTTAAAGTGATATGGAGAGTGGACCTGCCAGTGTCGATATTGAGAACTTCATAGTACTGCAAGTAGAAATGACAAACAATAGGTGCAGTCAGCCGTGCGTATTGCCAAAAGATGGCAGCAAAGTTCTAGCGGACCAATACAAAGGAAAATCCATGTGATTGGTGCTTGATCAAGAATGAATGGGTCCGCTATATGCATTGAATTGGGCCGTAGTGACACCTGTTGGTCAACTCACTCACAGCTCCTATTGCAGGGGGAAACCGGTTCAGTAGCCATCGATCCACAATATTCACTTCAATAGAAGATACTTACCTGTTTACTTGAAGTTGGTGTGAAGGAAATAAGAATCGTATGAGAGCTGTCCGGGGGTAGAGAACGGAGAGAGTTCAACATCAAGAATGGACCACTTGTGTCGAGGACGGAGGATTCAAGCTGACCACAGTCAAGGAAATATTGAAATATGATTACTGAACTCAGTGCCAGATGTAGTAGGCTATTAATGGTTCTGTAAACAAATTGGAGGTGTATATTGCAGGAAGAGACAGCAGCCCCTGTCATAGAGTGTCATCCATTCTATCACAAGAGGAATGGGACTGCTCACGAACTCTGAGAATCGGTGCCAACGTTGCCCTGCACTTGTCACCCTTTCAATGCAACAAAATTTGAGGTCCAAAAGGATACATCCAGATTCCTGGTGGAGATGTTCTGGATCGTGATGGACTTGATGATACTTTGTCCCTTGGAGATCTCACCAAAGTTAGTCGTTGTTCGTCCATTGTCGGAGATCACCATGAGTTCAGGCCGAACGGACGGACAGTGGATGACGAGGTACAAAGTGTTGTGGATGCTGGAAGCGGATGAATGGAATAATAGTATTTCTTAACTGGCCCCTCCTTTTGGCAATTCGATGACAATAATGTGTTAATGATTGCAGATTTACGTTGATCCTGGCAGAAGAACCTGGCTAGAACCCTGGCCCTCAGACCTCCAGACGTGCAGGTCTGGTTTATACGATGAGTACCCTGCTGCAATCGGTACACCTACTTCGAGTTTGAAACTCTGTTCAGAGGCTATTACCTGTAGTCGAGTTCCCCTGGGTCCCCACACTTCCCTGACGTCACGTAACATGGAATAATATATGTCTTGAAGTCACCATCAAACTGTCTCAGCAGGGAGCCATGAGCAGCAGCAAAGTCATCAGAATCTTGTTTGATGCTCTCAGCCTCAGGTAGATCTTTAATCTCAGCTCGCTTGAAGGTAATCTCAGCATCAAATGCTTTCGGGCGATTCTTGGGAGATTGTGGCTTAGTCTTCTTTGCTCCACCTTTTTTCTGAAATATTAAGGAACAAGTCATGTCTGAATCTTAAATACATGACAACAAAATGAAATAGAAACAATCCTTGATTAGGCCTACTGAGTACATGTACCTGTGTATTCATGTGTTTAACATTTTAGAGTGACTTCCTCAAAGTGTAGTCTAAACGGGAAGTGATATGAGCCCTTGATGGTTCACGATGAGCGAACAAGGCCACAAGCATATTCTACTTACCCCTGCTGCAGCCTTTGCATCTTTCTGTATACAGATGGTGGCATAGACAGTGGTCGTGTGCAAGTATCAAATCGTGGTAGTGAAGGTTGTGAAATGCATGAAATAAAGAGTGCAGAAATAATTCCTCATCAGTAAATCAATTGATCTTAAAACATGTGCTGCCTTCTACTCACTGTCGACCAAGGACTTTTTATTTGTCGAGCTGGGGACAAGAACTTTTTGGACATTTTTATTTGTCGAGCTGGGGACAAGAACTTTTTGGACAAAGTCCAGCAGAACTTGGGGAATAGGGACTTCTTTTGAAATGAATGCCACTATAATTCACAGGAATCTCAGTTGAGGTCAGCAAGAAGAGTGAATCTTTTCCAAGGTGAATTCCTGACATCAGAGGTGAGTGATATGGGCATTATAAAGCACCCAAGGAATCCAAGTGGTACGGAGACTTACCGCGGCCTCTTGCTCCCGTTCCTTCTCTCGCAGCATGGCTTGACGATGTTCCTCCTCTGCCTGTGCCTCCATTGCCTTCTTGATGATTCTGACGGCTTCCCCTTGGATATCACCTTGTGGCAACATTGGGTTGAAGCTAATTTGGATCCGTTGTTTCTGAAATGATTCAGTTGATGGATGAATTTACTGTCATTGTGACTTCATCGATGAATGAAAAGAGTAGTCAAAGACGAAGACTCACCTGTCCCGGCTGCACTGTCCCAACAGCTGGTGAAATGTTCAGCGGGGCACCTTCTGGTACCACAAACTCAAACGACGTTGGTCCAACAGGGGCGATCTCCCCCTTGCCTATTCTTGGGACGGGATGGGTGAATTCATTCATGCTGGTGTGTGAGTTGTTGACGTAGACAGACTCAGTTGAATAGTCACAGAGGGAGGTAGCCTTGAAGTGAACGACTTGGTGTGATAACTCAAGGGGTGGATGAACTGCTATCCCCTTACACTGTATCTTGAACTGTCTGAAAAGACACGATAGATGTTACTGCCTCATTCTAATTTGGAAGTGGGGCAAGCGACACAGCAGGGTCTTCAGTGTGAGAATCTACATCATATGATGTCTGTACAACCCAAAGTGTTAATGCCTTCATTATGTTTTACCAACAAACAATCTTGCCTCTCTTGAGTTCAGTCTTTTCATCATAAATGTATATCATATCACTTATCAACCATCAGCATGAGTGATGGAGATCAAGGGCTTAATACCTGTTGATCAGAGACTTGCATGTCAGCTCAAATGAGTAATTGCGGGCCTTCTTTGGGCTGAAGATGATATCTAACTCGATCATCTCTTGTGGAAGTAGGGTACCGAATCCATCATTCGGCTGCACGTCAACGTACTGAAACCAACACAACAAATTATCAGTTCATCAACTCCTCACTGAACTCTCTACAGAATGGTTTCCTGAGCAAGTGAACACTGGCCTCAGATGCAAGAGACGAAGTGTGACAGCACCAAATCGAATGTCATCATATCCTGATGGTGAATGTGATGTGATAAGGACCACTTACCTCTGGTATTCCAACGAAGCCAAACTTCTGAGGTAAGATGGAATGATTTTTGAGTTGTACAGTTGCCTTGACAGATTCATAGATGGTCGCATGCCCAAAGTCAATGGTTGTCGTGTTGAATTCAAGGTCGGAGCTTGTGACAACAGCATGGACGGTGAATGGGACAGGTCTTGTCTGAAAAAGAATATCAGAAATAATTGGTATCACAAATATTGGAAAGAACCGCAGCAAGGTGTTTCCGTGTTCCTGAGCATCAGAAGATAACCTCCATCCATACTGGACACATACCTGGTCAGCCACTCGTATGATCATCGGAGCCTCCAACACTCCTGTCTCTGGATCAAAATATTTGCCTCCCTCCTCTGCAAGGCTTTTCAGAGGTAGAAACTTCAACTGTGCCGAGAACTGTGACTGGGCTTGAATATACCCAGTTTTTGGTAGGAGCTCAATATGATTACGAAGTTCTTTGCAGACTTCGAATTTCAAGCGAAGGGCTGTAGTGGCTCTGAAAGATAATATAAGTCAATGTTAACCACCCGTTTCTGGATCAAATCTTGCTCTTGATGGGCAGAGAAGTTGAGTCCCACTCTCTTACCTGTTGTTGACAATGATTGTGTCCTGGTAAAGACGATCAAACATACAGATTTTCATATCGATCCCCTGCCTCTCGACCCAGACAGGGACATCAATGGCATTAGCTTGTGCAGTTACTGTAATATTCTCGGACTCAGGATCAGTGAACGTCAAAACAAAATCGGTGTCAACTTTTCCTGGGATGGTTGGTTGCCAGACAATCTCAATTTTGACTGATGAAAATGGTTCGATCCAACCCGAAGCGAGAACACCGACTTGCATGCCATCTAGTGAGGACAGGTCTTCTATGTCATCAACTGAGTCTATCATCGATGATGTCACTGAAATGAAAGGAAAAGCTACATCCCCTAAATAAACTCCTGACTTAATATGTGGCAAGCCGGACCCATATATTGCCAATCCCATCATCAATCCTAGGATGTCATACTCTGTACCAATATCTATACCATATCATGCTGACACACAACTTACGATCGCCTTTCCTTTTATCAAGTTCACCAGGAAGTAAATCACTCTCATCTGCCCCCATATACTCCTCCGTGGGGGGTTCAACCTCGTCATCTTTCCCCTCAGATTTCTCTTCTGTTTCCTGTCCCTCGTCCCCCTTCTGATCACCAGGTTTTGTATCTGTCACCTTGGTATCCTTCTTAGCTGGGTCTTCAGATTCTTGGCTGGCTGGGCGGTCGGTCTCAGACATAGTTGGGCGACCCCCGAGGGACGTTTCAGGTGTCGTGACACTACGTTGTTTGAGGCCTGGTTCAACAGATAAAGTTCTAATGCTTTAGTATGCTTCAGTAAAGGTGCCAGTTTTATGTGACCAAGAGAAAACCACAATCTCCTGTTCTAAAGATGAATGGTCACTCAACTTTTGTCTAATATTTCTCTTACTATACCTTACTGCATGCACATGGAAGCACTCACCAGTCAATTTGTAGAATTCGTAATTGGAGCCAAGTGCTCCATTGTTTGTGAGGGTGAAAGACTGGCGGAGAGTCTCTCCAATGACTGATGTACCAAAGTCCACAGTGGTCGTGTCAACAGTCAGCTGAAATGAACAAGCGAAAAGTCATTTTCAGGACAGCAGGACTTGACACAAGCTGAGGTGCACCATCTCTCACAAATTTCAACCTGTCTGCTGTCGAAATGTGACTGAAGTCCAAAAAATTACTTGCACACAGGAAGCTAAAGCTGACTCAGTTTGAGGCTGTCAGGCTAATCTTTCTAGAACTGAAGTAAGTATGCATCAGAATTTTCTATCTTACTTACATCACATTTCTTTGTGGTACATCTGAGTGGAACCGAGAAGACACCAGTTTGTGCCATAAAATTGACTTCTCCAAAAAGATCTTCGTTTATCATTGGTTTGAATGTGACCAACATCTCACAGGTAAGACCAGCTGACATCTGGCCAGGGGGATCAAAGCTGAAGAAAGTTAAACAGATACACTTGATTTGAGTCTAAACTGGCAAAGGGAACTGCAGTATTGTCAAACATTCCTTAATCAGCACTAGACACATGCTTTGGCACGATTGTATCGTTGGGTGTTAAAGTCAGAAATGACGCCACTTACTGAATATCAATGAAGTCCTTGAGGTGCTCTGTTATTCCTATCAGCTTCAAATAGTTCACGGTGTATGAGACATTGGTCAAAACTACCTTCTTTTTGTAGCATTTGCCAACTTCGAAATCCTACAAATAGAAACAGATACAGTACTTTAAACATCCATCCTCTTCTACTACACGGATACTCATGTATGAACGCCGAAGTTCTTCATACCATACTGTAAAGCAGGAAAATTTCGCGTGCAGGAAATTTTCGCGAATTTCGCGAGAGTGTATGAGTCGCGAAAATTTCCTGTCGCGAATATAAATACACGCAAGTGATATTAAATGGTCCGTGAAAAAAAAATGGCAGAGACTCGCAAAAATATCCTGCCGCGAATACATGTATATGTCCATAATTCTTGATTCGCGAACATTTCCAGTTGCGAAATTATCTTGCTTTACAGTATGTTATTCACAAGATTCAATCTCTGTCCCCGATGTGATGTTCAGATCTGAGATGGTAACTGAGCATCTTGATATTAATGATAGGGCTCACTAGTTAGATGATGCTCTGATACCCACCTTGAAATGAATGATGTCTGGTTTGCTATAAAATGCAACTCCTTTGAATTCCTTGCCAACAACCACCTGTTTCCTGACAATCCCAGCCCGATGTTTCTCTAAGACGTTCTGAAGAATCTCCTGGTCCATCTTCGAGGCACCAGGCACCTTTGGACCAGCATCAATATCTTTGGGAACTTTATATGGTTTATGCTGGCTCCACAGACCATCAAATTCTGGTTTAGCTAAATCAGCAGCGCCTTCCGTCTCAGAATCTGAGGCTGGGAGATCATTACGGGTCAAGCTACCAGCGGCGATAAACTTGGCTTCATCATCACTCGACTCCTCGGCAATTATATCAGGAACGGGTTTCTCCCCATCTTCAGCAGCTGTGGAATCAATCTGACCAGAATCCTCCTCTTCCCCATCAGCTTCACCACTACACGGCAAAGATGCCAAACTAGCATCCTGAAATATCTGAAGCTTTGGTCTTGGATGTGGTGCCACTATTTTGGCATTTTCTCTCTTCGGATCATCCCATAGATGAGGCTGTTGTTTCTTTCTTTTCTTCATACGTCTCTCCTCCATCAGAATTCGATTCACAATCTCAACTTCATTCTTACGTTGTTTAGCAAGATGAGCCCTGATTAGAAAAGAGAAGAGGCAAATGAATATCTTGAGAGAAGAAAACGAGTTGACTTTGTATGACTTGCGCATGGTGACAAACCCTAAATTCTGACCCAGCAATTCCAATAGATCGAACATTTGCAAGTCTAGTATCATTAGAGCTCCTCTGTTTCACCCAATGCATACTTACTCCTTTTCTTTTTCAAACTTCTTAAGTCTCTTCTGGATAATGAGAACTTCATCAGGATTGCCACCTTCGGCCAGGAGTGCTTGCCTCTGTAACTCCTCTTGGTGTTCTTCTGCCCGAGCCATGGCACGATCACGAGCCTGGATAGCTCGCAGGTTTTCCTGAAACAAACCAATATCAAGAAATAAAACAGCCTTGTATCTAAAAATAGGACATTCACAAAGGTCTTATGACAGGCGCGCATCCAAGGGGGGGCACACCCGGCCCGTGCACCCTCTATTTTGTAGAAAATCTTTAAAATTGACCGGGAAATTTCGAAATTTTGAAAAGATGTTAAAATTTGACTGAGGTTTTCCACGATGTGTGCTGGCTGTGCCCCCTCTTTCCCATGATTCTGAATCCGCCCATGACTCATGTTTGACATCATTTTCACTCACTCTGTTCGCAGTGATGTTTCCTTTAAGTTTCAGGATCGTGTCGATACGTTTTTCTGTGTGAAGTTCAGCACGCGTCGCTTCAGCTGTTGCCTTCTTCTTCCGACGATTCATTGTCTTCTTAAAGTATACGTTGGCTTTTCCATAAGTTCTAATGGCTTCATCATACTCATGTTTCTTGCGCTCATCAAGTGCATTCTTGGCCTGGGTGATCCCCCTCTCATATGCTTGCTTCCCTTTCAAGGCCTGGTTAGAATAGTGTTGTTCTTTTTTCAATCTCTCTTTGGCAACATCAGAACGTTCACGTTCATAGCTGTCTTCTTTTTTCATGAGTTCATCTTCAGCAAGGAGATACTTGCCCTGCTTCACCTGGGCTTGGGCCAGCTCATATCTGAAAAACATACCAGAAGAATATGATCGCAAAGGACTATTACTCAAAGGATTTTTCCAAGACTCTTCCTATAAAGCTCATCAGTTGACATCATTTCTCCTTATTACACATCCCATGAATGAGAACTTGTCAATGTAACTGTAAATGCCCTGAGGAGATATGTGAAATCATTGTGTGCATACTCAGCCTTGTCCAATCTTCCCTTGATCAAAGCTTGTAATTCCCCCTCTGCCAGTAACTCCTTACAGACCCTCTCATGCTGGGCTTGCAGCCTGTCTACCGCAGCTGTGTTTGAGGCAGCCTGATTTTCCTCAATTTGGTCATACACATCATCACGCTCATTTTCCAGCTCTGCAATACGACTGTCGCATTCCTTCAGTTCGTCTCTTGTCTTTTCAGTCAGATACATTTTCCTTTGTACCAGCTCAGCAAGTTGATCCAGGTATCTCCTCATGTAGATCATATTCACTCTGTCCTTATGAGATGTCTTTGACTCCAATGGAGGAGTTGGGATAAGTTCCTCTGTTCTACAATGAAATACAAAATAATATGGAATCAGAAAACATGATCTGGCTTAGATAGAGTAATATCAAGTCATGAAGTAGGCCTGGCTGTCTGCATGTTGTTTTATTTCTCAAACTTACTTAATCGGTCAGTGACTGTACAGAGGAAATCTAAGTTATTCATGTTCGTTTACTCTCCACTCCAGGAATCACACCAGACTCCTACTTACTGTGTAGTGAATGATTCATCATCACCTGATGATGGTTGAGGATCACTCTGATACTCGAGCCTCTCCTCCATTGCCTCATCATAGGGTCTCATGTCATCATAATCATCATCACTACCAACATCTTCATCAACGTCGTCGTCTTGGTCATCGTCCACAGAAGCAGTGACATATTCATCTTGGTCTTGATCCACACTATCAGCCATGTCAGCAGTTTCCATTATCTTTGTATTGTAATTGTAGCTCTAGCTATACTACACCAGTGACCTATAGGCCTATAGCCTAGTCAGAAAAAGGTTGAGAATGAGATGAATGAGAAGGCGGTGGTACTGGTGTGACTGCAAAACTAGGCCCAGGCCTAGTAAAGATAGCATGACCATATTGATGATGACAGTGACAGTCATGACAGATGGTGAGTGTCAGCAGCTCTGCTGCAGCACAGCAGTACACATGGTGCAGTGCAGTGCATCGTGCATGGTCATGGTCGTCAGTGACAGTGACTGGCAACAAACAGCATTGCGAGAAAAGATGAGATCGGGCGAAAAAATGTACGAACAGCAAGAGGAGTAAATCAACACTATGAGTCGCACCTATTTTACGTTTTATTGAGGACACAAAAGTTATTCTTTCGGTGAAAAAGCGCTTGAAAAAAACCCTGCAGACGACAGTTCCTGCTGTTTGTGTACATCCGCCATGTTGCTAGCAACGCGATCTCGCGAGAAACGAGAAGCATCTGTTGATCCACTCTCCAGACAGCGCATATGGCGGATCCTGTGCGGAGGTTCCCACTGCAGTTATCAGATTGTGGGTTCGAATCCCGGGTCCGAATCTGAGGATCACTTTATGACTTCTTTTTTTTCCTTCTTATTCATTTTTCCATTGTTTGAACTCATCTCTGTTTTATAAGCAACATACTGTCGGTCCCTAAATGAACATAGTTGGACCTGCTCCACGTGCGCAGGGGACTTTGGTTCATTGGCGCTCCAGTCCGCTCCCGTGGCGCCACTGTCTTCGCCTCGAAACAGTCAGTTCGCTCTAATGGACCCCCCCCCCCCAAAAAAAAACGTATCCCGATCATGAATGTGTCCACTAGGCATGATAGCATGAAAATCTTTTTCTCAGCAACTCTGACCCGTTCCAGTCGACTCGCCGTTTCCAGATCCATGAGCAATGAACACTCCAGCAACCAAAAAACCCGGGCCAAAAAAGAGCAGTGGGCGTGGCGTTTGGGACCCCAGCGGAACCTGAATGCTTGAGTTTCCTGATCAAAATCAAGAAATTTCAATAAAACGAGGGGCGTAGCCCTAGTGTGCGATGCACTAAAGTATTTTCTATCTTGCAAATCTACCGTCTCTTTATTCAGCCCACGCTCAAGAAACCTTCCTCAACCAAAACGTGAGACGACAGACACCGTTAGGCGTCACAGACAAAATTTGGATTGATTGATTTTTCCATTTATGCTAACGCCGATAGGTGATGCTGGAGTCATGAACAATCAATTAAAAACCCCTATGCTAGATCGGAGTGTGTGTGGGCCAAATATGCTGGCGATGAAAGCTACATGGAACTTTATTGACTTTTCACTAGCATCCGACATTAGCTGTGCACGGCGCTTTTGAAAGTTTTCATCCGAGCGCAGCAATGGCGGGATTTGAACTGAGTGGGGTTTGTTTGGGGCGATGGACGGCTCTGGTGGTGGCTTGTCTAGCAAAGCTGGTTGCCGGGTCAGTGTTTGTCTTCAATGTCTATTCAGTACCGATTAAGAAGATATTCCACTACTCGCAATCTCAAGGTAAGGGATTTAAGCAATGGTCTTCACCATTCTGTCTGTACCTTCATTCTTCCCCCACCAATGAGCTACTCTACCCTCTAAACCCGACGAATATTTTGTTCTCTGTCGTATTGGAAATTGGTCTCATTCAGAAACTGCTACCTCGACGCTCCTCTTGGCTGAGAGTGGCGGCGCATCCTCTCGAAACATCGGCACCTATCACCTCTAAAGTTCCTGGCTCGATTACAAGGTCTGGCCCCTTCTGTGACAGAGGGCGACCCGGTCTTTGACAGCGCATGTTTTGTCCTGGCAGCAACCGGTTTCCTCCTGCGCTACAGTTTGCCCTACAGCGAAATTTGGCGCTGAGCGCTTAAAATCAATATTTCAACAACTCAGTGCCTAACCTCTCTTTCACATTCCAGTTGAGGTCATTTCTGCCATGTTCGTTCTTGGCATGGACCTTCTTCTCCCCGCCGGGATGCTCTTCGACCGGTTCGGGCCGTTTTGGACGAGTCTAGTTGGTTTTGTCACCTGTACCGTGGGTTATGGCCTCATCTACGGGGCCCTTCTTTCACGGGACGCTTTCATGGGGGACTGTGGACTTCTTAGTTTCTATTTCTTTATTGCTGGTAAGAAACTATTCCAGAGAAGTAGAAAATGGTATATTCTTTATATATCATCTGATGGGTAGTATATATCACAGACAAGATTGCATTTGGAGTGACCAACGGTGACTTTGCTCCTGGCGGTCGAGGGGTGTAGGCATATAGCCTTCGGTCTCGCGACCATCGTCCGACACCACTCGCCGATAGTCGCATGGCGAGGCGTCGTGGAGCTCGACCCCTAGACTTCCTGTGAGCACCATTACTCTTCACGCATTCATTCTATGACAGCTAGATCTCTCTTTCCCCTTCAGGTCATGGTACGGTCTATATGTACACCGCGGCCCTGATGAGTGCCATTGTCAACTTTCCAGAGAACCATCGGGCGACTGTGGTAGCCGTATTGGATACAATCTTCTCAATCAGTATCGTTGTCTTCATCACCATATACGACGGCTTTTTCGTCCGGGGACACATCTATGATGAAGAGAACCAAAACGTCACCGGTTTCGTTTTCTTCATCTGGATCGCGATGTGCGTCGTCAGTTTCCTCTGCGTGTGTTTCTTGCGTCGATACCCGCAGGACTACGCGGATCTTCCAATGGATAATGAGCTACACAACTTAGTGCCCACGAAATCGACGCCTGAGGATGCTGCCGGTTTAGAACAGGCCCTGGACGACACCGAGGAGCCTGTCTTCGTCCAAGGGCAAGACCACACAAGCGCGGATTATGTTCTCCCGGACTTGGAAATCCCGCCACCTCGTCCGCCACGCCCTGTTATAAAACCATCCCCTCCCCCCCCCCTTTTTGCTCTAATCCTCCTCGCCCTATTCTTCTCATTGCTCAGTGATTTGCATTAATTTATAAACTTTCTTTCAGCCAAATGAAGCTCTAACACCAATTACTTACACTCTGCTTGTGGTCAGGTTGAGCAACCCTGCAGTTATTCAACCCTTTTCTTTCACTTAGTTTCAGCTAAATTAGTTTCTTCTTAATTACATCTACTCATTAAATTAGGTCCAGCAACCACCCGTAGGGCTTGGACACTATTCTTTCCTTAATTGCTTATTTATCCCACAGGGACTTGACGCGAGATAGTAAAAGCTGGGGTTACCCTATCCCTAACCCTAACTAGGGTTTTCACCTTCATTTAGGGTTATACTTAGGGTTACAACCCTCAACTAGGGTTAGGGTTAGGGTTAAACACAAAAAAATAAAAATCTCCCTAGGTATATATATCCCACAAACAAGGGTTCTAAATCAATGGGTGTTATCGCAAGGGACACGCCGGACAACAATGTTCACGGATTTAAACAGAGTAAGCTGCCACGCCATACAGAACAGACAGAAAACCACGAGTGAGGATATTCCGCCAGTCATTTTTTCGCCAGTCACCAGTCATTTTTCTGCCAGTCATTCTGGAAATTATACGGTAGCCCGTTAGGAACATTTCAATTTTGATGGTGGAGGTCAAACCAAATTTGGGATTGGTCCTGTGTAAACAAGGCGACCTGATTTATTGAAAGATGGCGGACAGCCTTTATTGAGCATGCGCAAACGGGGCAGAGGGCGCTGCGCTGATATTAAAGGGGCTCTGTTCAAGTTCACAAACATAGGTGGAACACCTTGCACCATTGGCATCACCTTCTTAACCATAATTCAGCAATTACACCCACTTTGAGTCTAATTACATAAATTTAGGCCTTGGCCTAGTGAAGGTCAAATTCCAAACCCACTCGGGCCTCATCACCTCATGCCATGAACTCTGCAGCCAGAGCAATAAGCATGATTGTGCTGAGGGCTTACAGCATGTGCGTGCGGATACCAGACACGTGTTTGTTTTCCACAGGCATGACGTGTAGGCAATGAAACGATCCCACCCGGAATGTGTATCTCATTATATCATTATCAGTGAAATAGCACTGGGCCAGCACATTTCAATCAAAAATGTATTAAGTTGCGTGAATATATGAGAAAATGGAAGATTTCAAATTTCTCAAGTGCAAAACTAATATTCCTTACGGGCCACCGTAGGATCCAGATACAAATCCTCAACTCCGAAATTCCTTTCGGTTTTAACTTACACCGGCGGAATGGTAAAATCCACCCCTAGTAATACATTATAAAATCATCTTTAAAGTGATGAAACATATTCATCCTGACTTCAATCCACAAAACTGGTATGTTTAAGGCTAATTTCTACAATTTTTGAAATGACTGGCAGGAAAATGACTGGTGACTGATGAAAAAATGACTGGCGGAGTATCCTCACTCGAAAACCACGTGCTATGATAAAAGTCACGAAAATGAATGGTGACGTCAGCGGTGTTGCCGCCTGGTGCTGAGTCATTGTGTGATCAGTGTATTGTGTGGAGAGACGAACACGATCGTCAACAGAAAGTCAGGCGGCTGTGCGCTATAATTTGGCTATAATACTAAGACGGAAACATCTTCCCATCGCCGGGGTTGGGCGTTTCAGGAATACGGCCAGGAGCGGGATGCTGATGCGTATTTCGACGATCATATAATAATTTTGGAGCGTATTTGACTTCTTTGAAGTGCAAGGCAATGCGTATTTGACGAACACTGCTATTCTTTTCGTGCGTAAATTGAGATTTCAGTGCGTAAAATACGTCCATACGCACGCTATTGAAAGCCCTGCCAGGCGATATCTGCTTTCAGAATATGCCCGCCATTAAACCTCGGTGTCATTCCTTCCTTCTGTATTCAACACTTTTCACAACGAAATGACTGCACAATATCTAACTTCTCAGGTGGTCGCCATGTTTTAGTTAGATATTGTGCAGTCATTTCGTTGTGAAAAGTGTTGAATACAGAAAGAAGGAATGACACCGAGGTTTAATGGCGGGCATATTCTGAAAGCAGATATCGCCTGGATTAAAATGAGCCCTAAATATCCACCATCGGATGAGTAGTAGCGGAGAACTAGCCGTTTTATTAGCTCACCTGGGGTGAGCTCTTGTCGTGCGTCAGCGTCCGTCGTCGTCGTCGTCGTCCGTTCAGCCGTCCAATGCATAAAGGCAGTAACTTCATTTTTCATAGTTTTGAGAAAACTTGATATAGAAAATGTCAGGAAATCCAGAGCCAAATACAATGCAAAAAGGCAGTAACTTNTAAGCATCAACTTCCAGCTGCTGATGTGGACTTTTGTACTTCTCGCCAGCGCCACCATCATGTTCTTCAACAACCTGACCACCATCGCTGGATCCGTTCACATGGCGCGTTACAGCTGGCTTCTCAATGTCACTTTCTCTCTCTCAGGGATCGTGTCCCGTTTCGTCTGTTCACCCCTGTCGGATTATCTCTTTGAGAGCATCCCACGGATCACTTTTCTCCTGATTTGCAATATTCTCTCGGTGGTCGCCTACTTTATGCTGATGGTCGGTGCGGAGATCTTTGCAGTGTTGTACCTGTCGACATTCCTTGTCGGGATGTCCGTCGCCGCACTCTACACCTTCATTCCAACAATGCTAAGTGAACAGTTTGGCATCGCACACTTCGGCCGTCATTTCGGGATTTTCAAAATTGTCGGCGCAGCTGCGCAGTTTGCTACTCAGGCCTCGTTTGGGGCCATGTACGACAGCCATACGCCAGCAAACGTAACCGTGGTAGGGGAATTGGACTGTTTTGGCGAGGGGTGCATTGAGGGCGGTATGGCTTTGGCGGAAGGACTTTGCATAGGGTCCGTTCTCCTGGCTGCTATGTACTTGGTGAGGACGAAAACCAACAAATACCAACAGTTTTAAACTTCGTGCAGGCGAAATGACTTCTGTGGAAAAGACACCTTTCTCTACTTTACGCCGGATTATACAGAGGACAGTGACCTTCTTCTGCTCTTTACATCAAGTGTCTTACATTACTCGCTCTTTCATTCCGCAGCACAGCCTCTACACTCTTGATTTTATTACATATTTATCTGTTAGAGCTTATTGATGGAACTGTACCCTTCATTTATCATTTAGCTCTTTCGTGCTGGAAATTGTCCAAGCCACCAACGACGACGCCGGTGGCACGTCGCAGCAAGAGCATGCATTTACCCGCCATTGAGACAACTGCGGTGTAAGAAAATACATGATATTGAGGTGTAAGATAATGCATTCATATGTAAGTTTAATTCATAGTCGCCTTTAATGACTTCTCATAGATAATCAACATTCTTCTGCTTCTTAATAAATAAGAGAATGATTACCAATTTGTCAACTCATTTCAGGCGGGAAATTTTGTGGATGGTACTGCTGACAGACCAATATCATTAACACTGACCTTTTTGTGTTTACTGAGATTAAAGGCATGGAGTCCTCTGCCACAGAACACCAATCAGTAGGCCTAGATGGAAATCATCAACATAGAAACAAATTCGGAGGATATACAGTTTCTTTATTGACAGAACTGGCACCAAATACAGATCACTTAGATAGTCTGCCCAGCATCCTCTTCTCTAATAACCAACTATAAGTACTACAATCTCTTCCAAATAATATGAAATAAACAATGATGTTGATAGCTACCTCGGTGAGAAATTGTCATGAATTACCAGAAATAAAAGGGGCACCAAACTTTACTGAAACAAACTAAAGCATCAATATTCAAAACAACTGGAATCAATGGCACCTTTGGCACATCATACTTAACATGTTTACAAACAAATTACACAACTAAGCTTTGAACCACAATCTCATGGAGTGAACTGAAAACTGATATCACCAACACTGATACTTTTCTGAAGGTCGAAATCTGAAGACAATAGATCAACTAACAGGATTTACATGTATTACCCACAGCTGGAGGTGGTCAAGGTGATTTGATCAGAGTATTTCTAAAGGTTCCAAAGAATTTGATCATTAATCATATCAGTCATCTCTTGAACTTAATTCATTACAAACAAAATAACAAATGAATGGACAGGTTTAATTTCATGTGTATGAGTATCCACATCAATCTCACTGATGAAGAGATATCCTTCACTGAGTTATTGGCACCCTCCATGATAGAGCTTCTAAAATACAGTAAAACACAATTATCATATAAAAATACGATGTTTGTGAATCATCTGGATAAAACAGCTGAAAAATCACATGCTGGTAACTTGATATTCCATCTAATTCATAAAAAACATGACATTTTGTTCTTCATTAACCATTAGCATAGTATTTCTCACTTCATATGGAACAGATTTTTGTCATTATCCATCACCAAATTAACATTGTCACTTTTACAACTTAATATTGCCACTTTTACAACTAAATATTGTCACTTTTGTTGCAACACCCGCAAAATAAAACACAAGGCACAATACAACCAAGGAAACATACATCACCACCATAGCACATCATAACCACACCTAAACTGTGTCAGAAGTAGCACCAGCTCTAACTGACTTCACCCAATGAAGACGACGGCCACGAAGTGTAAAATGTGACCATGCAAACAGCTGAATGATTGCACAAGCAACAGGGATATAAATCAGGATAGAGAAGACACCCATCTTGTAGGCCTCGGCAGCGGATGGCTCCATTTCTTTTACATTCAACTTGATAGAGCCATCGGTGTTCCCGGAGTGGAATATGTCATGGCCTGGAAAGAGTGGAAGAAACATGTAAGACTTGAAGTACCAAGAGCCTGGTCTGGTCCGAATTTTTATGAACCCAAGAGTAAAACCCAAGACTTTCATACAAGGTCATATGGACATCGAGATAGTTGATCAAGGTCAACATATACACAGACACCTCTTGAGTTGAAGGCACCCTCTGGTCTTTCAGCTAAGTGTTGATGACTTTTGGACACCACATGACCTTCGCCATGTTATCATACAAGGGGAAGTGATTGGTTGAATGTTTTTCCTACCTGTTTGGACAGAGAGCAGCCACATGCCTAAGACAGGAGCAAGCGTCTGCCCAGGTTTGGACACCAAGGCTGATGTGCCAAACATGAGGGCAGACACGGCTTGTTTTCTACCATGGATCACAAAGTCTTCATCCACAAGGTCACTTATCACAAGGTTCAGCAGTTTACATGTACCCTCGGTGAACACACGATTGCTGCAAGTAACAAAAGAGAGATCTTTTTAGTTATACGGCATGGCCTAACCGGTTAGTTATACGGCACGGACTAACCTGCCGGCCATGGAGGATTTCCTTTATGACTCAAGTGGTTGGATGTTGGCCTCTGAGCTGAAAGTTTTACACAGTTAATGTGTGATCAATATTTGGATGGATGACCGGCACACATGATACCGGTAGACAGGTCTGTGGTCTGGCTGGGGACCGCGGAGCACTTACCTCGCAATGAAAACAGCCAGCAACCAGAGAGACTTTGGTCCCATCAGAAACATGAATATGGCGAGTATGAGCTTGATGAAGAACAACATCCGTATCACAGCGTAGACCCCCATCCGACGACAAAGTGCCAAGAAGTAGAGATTGTTGACATGTGGGGCAATGAATGATATCCCTGTAACAGAGGACAAGATTGCTAAGCTCATACCAATGAGGGTTAATCCAGGTTTCCCTACTGGTTGCTGTCAATCAAGGAATTGCAATTTAACTGTCTGTGATGGCAATTTCATGAAGAGAAGTGCTGAGTGGTTCATGATCTACCGGTACATTTATTTACTTACCGAGCAGTACTGAACAGCCTGTCGGTGATATCGCGTCTCCAAGTAAATGGTCCAAAAATAATGGGAAAAAATTGCTGTTGAAATGGCAGTGGAAGACCTGGGAAAGAGAAGAAGTTTTTAATACTGCATTATCAGGTGCCTTTCATGCCAAATTCTGTATTCTGCAAATGAGACTGACATGACCGAGTTGTAATTGACACAAATGACTAAAGCACTTCTGAATGGCGGTCTTTGGTTTGAATCCTGAACCAGGTTTTCTTGTGACTCTGGGCTCTGGGGGTAATAGTGGAAATGTGAAGCACTTTGAGATCACACGAATGTATTTGATAAGATTACTGTATCGTACCTGAACTAGATTCATAGCAGCAAACCACATGAAGTTTCGATGTGACAGCAATTGTTTCACAAATGTTTTCAGGACGGCTCTCTCAGGTAAATTAGCAACATCATCAGGAAGTCTGAAACACAAGAATACAACGAATCATTTCTGTCTCTTTTACCTTGATATCAAGCTGCATGATCAGTATTACTGGTAGGAACACAAGAAATGAATGGTTCTTATGAAGTTTATGATGTCTTTGAACTCAGACACTGGGAAGGAAGGTTTAGTTATGACCCCTGTCATTATCATCACCCCTGAACTTACATTGCCTCGGCCAATTTCTTCTGACTGTGCTCATCATCTTTCTTAGCTCGCAGTTCAATCCTTAAGTCACAATATTTCTTCAGCATTCGTGTCCCAAGGCAGAATCCAGTGAGGGAAATGCACGCGAGCACCCCGCAGAATAACTTGAACCTGACGAAGGTGCCACCTCGATCCCATGCCACGTATGACAGAAAAACGCTCAGCGAGCCAATTCCGCTGAATATTGAGCAGTAGGAATTCAGGTTGGTCCGTGATTCAGCTGAGACGGCAATGTCGGCGAGAAGGGCCGAATGATGAAGGTCAATCATGGTGAGGAATCCGTCGTAAAGGCACAGACAGAGCACAAACTGGATGGACGGATGTGCCCAGGAGATCCAGATGGCCAGGAAAGAAAAGCAGAATAAAGGACCATTCCACGCTAAGGCAGACATCCGACGAAAGATGATTCTTGGATCATGAGCGCCGGGTCGAAGGAATTTCTTGTCACTCAGCCACCCGAATAATGGATCGTTCACAGAGTTCCAGATGAGGAACACTGTCTCACCAACCCAGAATGATGTTTTGTCGATCTTGTAGATGGAGACGAACACCTCGACATGATAGAGGAGGAATACGTTGTGGAGGATTGACGTGAACAGCGCCAGAGATCCATACCAGACCTCCAGCGCCATCTTGTTGTAGAAGATATACCACCTGCAAGAAGAAAATGAAAGATTTGTGATTACAATGGTGAATTAAACAGAATGTAGGCCGCCTTGATCCTGGTCACAATGTTTGGAATGTGTAAACGCAGTGCATTAGTCTACATCATGACATAGAACATCATGTAGTGGTATACAATGTATGTAGCTCTATATGCTATACCGATCGAGCACTGTCTGTTGGGTATGTACACACTACACTACCTATATAGAATGTTGTGCAACACCAAAAAAAACCGATCAAAATTCATCAAATTTTCACCAAACTACACCAGTTGTTACTAAGTAGAGGCACTTTTCCAATAACTAAGATGTCCATAAATAGTTTCCAGCCAAGATTTCTGCACCTCACCCTCCAAAAGATGACTTTGTGAGGACTTTTATTCATTCCAAGCAAGGCAATGCCATACCA
>NMRB01002679.1:0-37898 GCA_002633025.1 Notospermus geniculatus
GGTCGTCCATCATGACAAGCTAAAACCATGCCGAGATAGGACCCTCCCATTGTGGCTACGGCGCGAAAGGCACCGACTAATGGGACCGGAAGCTGAGTTGGAGGCCGAGTCTGAGATGCCCCCCGCACAGGCTCCGTCCGCGACTGATCCGCTGGTGGAGCTGCCCCCTAGGGGTGAGCCTTCAGTTGGGGATTTGACTGCAGAAGGTGGCAACACTCCCGCCCTCTCATCAGAAGGTATGACCCCGGACCGGTCGGTCGGGGTCCCGAGCGGGCCTGTTTCATCTTTGGTTTCGCCCCCAAGGGAGCTGGGTTCGTCCCTGTTTGAATTGGAAACCCCTGCCTGTGACCCGGTAGATTTCCCCCCTCGTTCTCTTTCCCCCCCGGAGCCGAGCTACCCAGGGGTGGAGCCCCGGCCTCGACGGCGACGAGCCCTTCCCGCGCGGCTCCGGGATTATGTTTTAGATTAATTTTCCAAACTTACTCCCTGGCCACTAGGGAGACGGTAGAGAGGGCCCCTAGAATGTTGACTACCGGTATAAGTTGTCTCTTTTTGATCTGCTGTTTGGTATTCAAGTCACATAAATTAAAAGAGCCCTTCTCCGTCTCCTGTATTTTCAGATATCCAAGATGGCCGGAAGAGCCCCTCGTCGGTTACCCTGTGCCCTGTGCCCGGCGGTGCCGCGGCACCTAAAACTACACACCCTGTCCCGGCACCTCCCCCGCTGTTTCAGCTTAGCCCATGACATCGCCCCGGACGTTCGGGTCCGGCAGTTTTGGGGTTTTTTGGAGGGGGTGGCCGGAGCCCTGGGGCTGGGGGGAGTTAAGGATATTTTGGAATTTGTTTCCCAGCGTGGGATGGAGGCCCCCGCAGTCCTCTCCTTTGTGGGGGGAGAGTTTGATTTCATTTGTAGGGTGTCGGTGGCCGAGGGCCAGGGTCCTAACCCGGATGTATCGGCCGTCGACACCCTTGCCAGTCTGTGGCATTGGAGGTTGGCCGCGCGGCTGTTGCTGTTCGTGCCGGCTGCGGAGCGGGCGGCCTTGAAGGTCGCCAAAGAAGGCGAGGCGCCTCAACCAGAGGCACCGCCCGCTCCCGCACCCGCCGCGCGGCCCACTTTCGATGCGCACTTTCACCTTGATACGCTGGAGCGGCGTGGGGGGTCGACTGATTTTCATTTCGACCATGCCGTGGCCAGCTTTTGCTTCCCCGGGTCCTGGCCCAAGGATCTGGGGAAGGCTACTGAGAGGGTGGATTGGGCCTTGGGTGTCCACCCTCGGGTGGTGCAAACGGTCAGGCTCAGTCAACTGGCTGAGAAGTTCTCAGCCAGGGTTGATTTATTGGGGCCTAAAGTGGTGGCGATTGGCGAGGTGGGACTCGACTACCTTGAGTCCCCAGGAGCGCATGTAAAGGGCCTCCAGGAGAGAGTGCTGCGTATTTGCCTCCGCGAGGCCACGAGGCGCGGCCTGCCAGTGGTNTAAGGTGAAACATAAAAATAATGGACTACATAAAACATAAGAGATCAATTGCACAAGGTCGGGAAATGATGCTACGTTTACAAGCATTGCACATACAGTTAGTGCCGTTCCATGTTCTAATTAGGGATTTGAAGTGGTTTACATTTTTGGCATCTCTGATGCATTGAGGTAGACTGTTCCATATGTTTGACCCATAGAAACTGAAACTACGTTTACCATAGGTTATCTTATTGAAATTTGGGAGATCAACATTTCTGTACCTCAAATTGTATCCTGTATCTTTTCGGTCTGCTGCCCTCTATCGTAGCTGGGATCCCCATTGACTGGGCTGCACGTGGGTACTGTGTAGAACATCGCAGTTACATGTACATGTACATGTACTTCAACCAACAGTGATCCCTCGCATCCACTGTACAAAGCCGTAAAACATCCAGTATAGCAATACACTGAAGTGTCAGGAATTGCTGGCCATTTGCCCCATCGTCAATATTCCGTTCAATTCACAACCTCTGGGAAAATCATAATCGTAGACTGGCGGAAGAATTCTTCCCCTCTTGTAATGAAAGAATACCACTTACCTATCAGCGTCACCACGACAAAAACGAAAGCTAGAAATCCCTTCATGTCTCCAACCCGTGTGTCGAATCGGTCAGCGATCCTTCCTCTTGCTGAATGTCAAATGAAGTGGCTGATATGACGACGTAATTTTTCTCAGACAATATGCGTTGCAGAATTCCCACCGCTTTCTAGGCCTGGAACCTAATTCTTTCTGGTGCAGTTTGAGGCTATGGCCTCGTGATTTATATACATATATCCAAGTAAAACGGCGTGTAAAAAGTTCAAGTTAATTACCTTGCTCAGAATTGGCCCACTTTTCTTCGTAAAACATGTAACAGGAGATTGTCTTCCGTTCACTGTGTCGCACGCGCTGATAACATCCGATGCGACCGAGGAAGAAACAACTTGAAAATGGATTATTTGTCACTGCCATCCTCCCACAGCAGGGCTTGTGTCAGTTTGTGTGAGTGGATGAAGAGAGAGGAGCGAGGTAAAAACCCCTGCTGTGGGAGGATGGGTCAGTGCGGTCGATGAAATAAATATTCTCAGTCATATTTGCCGAATTCGATCTTTGTGCAGCTGGTGGAAACGCCATCGTATTTAAACCTCATTGTCTTGTTCAAACGACAGATCGGTGTTACATGTTTGCTAAAGGCCTTATGTCGCAAAGCACAGGAAGACAAGTGTGTCATTTTGCCGTGAAACAAGTGCATGGAAAGTGGAGATGCAACCTGGCGCGTACGAGGTCCATCATCTGATATTCTCCGCCATATTTGGAAAGGGTTGATGATGTGTAGGCCTTAAAGCGAATGGCTCGCGGGGTTTGTTTTGATTTTTGGTGGTACCTCCCATAGAGAGTGAACCTAGTCTCCAGGCAAAGCCGTGCTCCAGTCATAGGCAAAACCTGTCAAATATGCGAACGTGCACCTGGGGACGAGGTTCCATTAAAAATTTGTCAATGACATTTTCAAATTCAGTCGGTCAAAATGTATTTGTACTATTCACATTGATTTCGAAGCGGTAGATTTTGCAGAATACGCCTCCGAAGTTTGGCTGTCTAATGCATTTCCCATTAAACTAAAATCCTTCTTTCGCCTTTTTCTCAAAACGGCGCTTGGTTTTGAGGACATGTCAACAAACAACTGTCAACAAACCCCGCGAGCCATTTGCTTTAAACATTGGATCCCTTGCATATGAGCTTCATCCGAAAGCACCTCCCCCAACCAGCGTAGCCTTGACAACGAGGAAGTAAGGCCACATAAAAAAAGCAAGCTGGTGATCGTCCCCGCCCGACCCGCGAAAACGGCCCCGACCCAGTTTTTTTTTCAAATTTTTTTTTCAATTTTTTTTTCAAAACATTTTTCAAAATTTTTTAAAGTTTAAAAAAACGTTCAGACTGTGCTCGTAAATATATTTTGACCATTGATATCACTTGTTGTTCAGTTCATATCGCACCTGGGATACAAAGGACGCGATTTCAAGGCATTTGGTTGTTACCATTGACTCATTCTTCATGCCAATTCACTGTAAAAAAATTTTTAAAAAAAGCCTCCCCCTACCCACCTCCACCCCGAGAAAAGGACGATCACCATTTGTTTTTTTTTATTTGGCCTAAACCTTCATGACGTCAGCGTCTTCCTCCATTTGGACCACACTTCCTGTTTTAAGTGGTAATCTCAAGGCGTACGTCATTGTCTCCGACCCAGTTGAGGACTATGACATGATAATGACGCAACGATTGAAATGCTTAAACTTGAGGTGATATTTATTCAAGAAAATATTACAGACATGCCAGGAATATCGTCCCTAGTAATCTGCTCATATTTTGCAATATTTGAGAGCTGAACACAACTGATATACAGGGTGTTTCAAAAAAAAGTTGTCATCTCTAAAATATCTCCTAGAACCCAAACCCATGAATATTTTTGGCTCAGATTTTGTAAGCTGCTAGGTGTAGACATATTCATAATGTTTATGTAATGTTTGTATGATGGTGTCTTGTTATGACGGAACAGTGACCCCAAAAGTAAAAGGGTCCGAAATGCAGGTGTCCTCCAAACAATAAAAGAACCATGATGATATAAGTGCACTGAAGACATGTCAATGATTGGGCTGAAGGGAACTCTGCAAACCCTTTTGAATGGCCATGTGGAAGGTAGATTCCAGTAATCCTGGTAAATTCTGTAGCCTACGCAACAAATGAAATAAATGTTTCACTGCTTTTTTCTGATAAATCTTTCCTTTTTTGCATTTTGCACCTGCTCAGTCCGAGGCCTCTTCCACGCACGAAGCGGTCAGAGCCAAAATTTCTCCAGTACCTCCATGCATCCTAACCTATCTACATACCAAATCTGAGCCAAAAATATTCATGGGTTTGGGTTCTGGGAGATATTTTAGAGATGTCAAATTTTTTTTTGAAACACCCTGTAGTAGGCCATCATAGGCCTGCACGATGACATATGGATTGTCTATCAACGCGCAATTTCACAAAGGGCGTACTTCCTTGGCGGCACCTTCACGCCTAGTTCAGTCTAGTCTGTGATGGAGACACCCCAAGCTCACGAATTCGTGAGCTTGGGGTGTGTTTTTAGATACGTGTTGTGTTTTTTTAGATACGTTTGGTTAGATACTTGTTCTAAACTCACTGATAGCTCTTCAGGGGCCTGTGCCATAGCGTAGTGTCATCGCTGATTAACAGACGGCGCTGTGCGCTAATCAAAACAGAAACAAGTAGTGCCCGCCGGGCAATAGTTTTCGGATGTCTCCCTTTAATAGTAACTACAAAATGTACAGTAGGTCGGGAAAAATTCCGCGTCCTGGGAGAAGAGTTCATGATGCCGAAAGATCTTGTAAAAGTGTAATCCAAGGTCCTTGGTGTCTTTTGCCGATACGAGCAACATATTCCGCCATCAGCACAACTACATTGTTGGGCGTATCAACTATCATGCCTAAAGCTGTCACGAAATAATCTGACTACTCTCCATTCCAGTTCCGAGTGATCAGCGATAGCTCCGCAACGGCTGGGCCGAATTTGACATACCATACATCGATCGATTTGTCGTTTTTGGCGCTACAGCCATCATCACTGTCATTTTCCCGCAAAACGGGACAGAAAAAAGTTCCTTCACAAATCACAGTTTGTTTTGACGGCCGAAATGGCGGCCATTTTGGAATGACGCAATGCCTCGCGCACGTGTAAACTGCACTGAACACCATGGCGAAATGAAATGGGTTTTGAGAAAGGGATACGTTATGTCGGCCTTACGCAAAAAATGAAGATAGCAGAAAGATACCGGCAAGAAAGACATTAAGTCGATTGACGTATGTTTCGTCAAATTTGACCCAACCGTTGCGGAGATATCGTTGATAAACCTCGCGCCACTGGGAACTGGAATGAACTGTAATTCATACTCGAGATGCTTGTGTGTATGGTCGATGGCAAGCAAGCACATTACGTGTTTTCTCCACTGGACTTAGTACTCCTCGCCCATCAGAAGCATGGAATAAAAGCTGCATCCGTCGACAGGGACGCCATCTATTGTCCACTTTTCATCACAGCAATGTGGTGTGTTCGGTCTGAAACGAATTCACCGTGATGTAATTACTATCTTGTAAAAGTAACATGTTGATAATGACATGGTACATGTATTCATGGTACATGTATTTTGCTTTTGCAGAGAAGTGGTTGATAGGCCTACATGTACTAGAGTTTTCGCAAAGCCCCCAAAACGCCGACGCGCACGTGTATCCTATTGTTCGGTTCTCTCGAGGTTTCGTAAATCTGACGAAAGACGAAGTACGAAATACGAAATTGGACTTCACCTCCATGACGTAATGTATTTCAGAAGATGGTTGCTACCACAAATGTCCCTGCTGGCAGTGCGTCCTTAAGCAAATCATAGTGTAAGAGTTATATGGTGCATCTTGAATAGTTAAATTTCCACTTCGTATCTACAAAGTGGAAACGCATAAAGTTTCAAGTTTAATATACACCGTAACTATCGGTCTAACGCCATACGCTAAAAGACGCTCTTGCAGCAGTCGACATTTGTGGTATCAACCATCTCCTGAAATACATTACGTCATGGAAATGAAGTGCAATTTTGTACATGTATTTCCTACTTTCGTCAAATTTGCGAAACCTCACTTTTGGGATTAGCGTTCGAGTTGGCGTTTCCGTTTCGGAAGCTTTGCGAAAACTCTAATAAAATAGAGTTTTCGCAAAGCCCAAACGCCAACGGGAACTTCTATCCTTTTGTTCGGTGCTCTCTTCGTGGCATCGAACAATGGGTTTGGCGTTCGCGTTGGCGTTTCGGGGGCTTTGCGAAAACTCCCTAAAGTTTTCGCAGTCCCCGAAACGCGAATTCGATGTTTAGAGCATCGAACAAAAAGGCCGGTGAACGTTCGCATGGCTTTCCCGGGCGTTGCAAAATCTCTCTATCACATTGAACTTACTTGCAAACTGCACGTGGATGTTTTCGGCATTTTTGCGAAAAGCAGGGTGTCAGGAAACATCGGCAGGCTGGAAATAAACACATCGTGAAGTTCAGTGGGGTTTCACTTTTGACCAATAGGGGTAAGCCTCGAATTTAATTCTTTTTTTACCCTCCAGTGCATGCAGCAGTTTCAAACCGCAGTCTATTATGGTTCCATGACCTGCCGTATCGTGGCGCTGACTGATTGCAATGGAGGGCAGGTTGACGCCATGGTAGGCCTACCTGGTCCTAACAATTTTACATCGGACTTGCATGTGTTAGGACCGGTCGTGCAAATCGCGTTCGTGAATATTATGATTTGGCCGGGGCTGGCGCAGGTGATAAGTATAGGAACCGTTATGTTGATACCTTTCTATTTTTAACACCTTTGTGATTGGTGGATTTCCTGGGTCAAATGGAGGTCACCTTCTATCTGCATTCCGGTACGTCAGCCGTATTGAGAATTGAATAAATTTACATAATTTACAAGTGAAGACGACACTGGCAGAATTCCTCCAAAAATGGCGGCCAATACTGGTCCTACCAAACAAGCCACCACTCACTGCAGCGCGCAGGTTGGTAGGATCAGGTATCAGTCTAATGCCATCATTCGGAACGACCTGAGGCGGACTGCTTATCTATCCACTGAGCGGCGCATTTCACCTCCGACACAAGTCCAAGGCAGCCATGTTGTTTATCAACAAACCCACGTGACCGACCGTGGGACTATTTCGGCCGAATTTTGGCCTGTTAAGTTATCCAACCTTATTTCCTGGATAAGTTGAGGCATATTATATATAAAATTACTGATATCTCACCCAATCTGCCAATTATTGATCAATAACGCAACGTTTTTGTGTGACCTATTTCGTTCATGCGCAGGGTGTGATGAGGCGACCGCATCCAAACCCACAAAAAATGAAGGGAATCCTTGCGCGTTCAAGATGGCTGCCTTGGAATTTTGTCCGAGGGGAAATTCGAGCCGTTACGGAAATTGCCGAGCAGTGCAGTTGCCTTCGGAAGTTCCGAATGTAACGCCATCTGATCGCAAATCAGTCAGTGCCACGATACGCAGGTCACGGAACCAGACTAACCACAGTCTGTCTCAGCTCGGGTAATCGTGGTTCGTATTGGCCACCCCAGCACGATAGGCTACCTTGTTAGTTGTTCTGCGTCAGGATCACTCCCTCTTGCAAGCTCGAAAATACTTCTTAACATTCCCACCGATGATATCAAAACAGAAATTTAATTTACTCGGCGTCTCGGAAGAGCCTATTTGTGAAGATCTTAGAAGAATAGTGACTAAGATAAGTGTTTGTCATCTCAACCCACTATTGTTGACCATGCACTCCGAATGTGTGCGTCATCCAAAACAATCAGGAACTTTTCGAAGCGCAATGTGTGTTCATACCACGCACGTATTTTCTTCCCACGAAACGCTGTACTCCAACATAATGCGTAACTTAAAGCTACGTTTAGCTGACACGCGGAATGCGGATTGCGGAACGCGAAAGCGGAAAATGCAATGCATTTTCGTATACAACATATCGTTCCGCCGGGGATTCCGCGTCCCTATACCGCATTCCGGATGTCTGGTAAACGCAGCTTTACACAGAGCAAGGGCCGACCGCACAGAAAGTCCGATAGTTCTACCGGTGCCTTTCGGCAGTTAGTTATGAACCCTCTAGGTATCTACCAAAACTCTTGAACGTAAACTAATGATGAACGTTTGTTACGTCCAGCAGTGTAACCTCGGCTGTGATTGGTCATACAGTCACTATCACCCAGACAATGCTAAAATGAGTTAATCGCACCCTGTTTCGCCTACAAAAGTGCAATTTCTGATAGGACGTGTCCGTGTCTCATACGGAAGAAAAGGGATTAAGGCGGTTGTGGCTTAGACAAACTACTTGACCACAATAATGTTCATGTGTGAGACGCAGTTTATTGATTAAGAAGCAGGCTTGTTCGCGCTTTTAAAACAGCTTCATTACTGGTTTACAACAAGAAAAGGGCATCGGGGCGATGTAAATGCTTTCCGATCTTGAAGACAGTGGCCAATCTACGGCTAGCCAATTTCCAGTGGAGGTTATGAGAACTTTACTACTCCAGAGCTGGTTGACTGTGACCTCGACTTCTGACATTGAGAAGTATTGCGTGACGAGAACAGGCATCCTTGATTAAATCTACGATGGTTTAACATTCACATGGATTTACAGCTTATTGTAAGTTCATTCTAAATAGGTATAAAGAAGAAGTGCCTATCGTTTGACGGAATGTTTATTACCAGTTCTTACCGCTTGGTGTCACCAGCGCATGGGACCTCACAGCTAATTAAAAATAAAATCCTAACAGCCGTCTTATCTGACGGGGAAAAANCCAAGCGGTAAGAACTGGTGGTAACCATTCCGTCCAATAATAGGTCCTTCCTCTTGATACCTATTTAGAAATGAACTTAATAGGCTGTAAATACATGTGAATGTTAAACCATCGTAGATTTAATCAAGGATGCCTGTTCTCGTCACGCAATACTTGAGGTCGAGGTCACAGTCAACCAGCTCTAGAGTAGTAAACTTCTCATAACCTCAACTGGAAATTGGCTAGTGGTAGATTGGCCACCGTCTTCAAGATCGGAAACCACTGACATCGCTCGAATGCCTATTTTGTTGTAAACCAGTAATGAAGCTGTTTTGAAAGCGCGAACAAGCCTGCTTCTTAATCAGTAAACTGCGTCTCACACATGAACATTATTGTGGTCAAGTAGTTTGTCTAAGCCACAACAGCCTTTATCTGTTTATCCCTTTTCTTCCGTATGAGACACGGCACGTCCAATCAGAAATTGCACTTTATGTGGGCGAAACAGGGTGCGATTAACTCATTTCATCATTGTCTGGGTGATAGGGACTGTATGACCAATCACAGCCGAGGTTACACTGCTGGACGTAACATACGTTCATCATTAGTTTACGTTCAAGAGTTTTGGTAGATACCTAATGGGCCGTATTCAAAAAGGGTGTTTAAGACTATAAAGCCGTGTTTACCTGACATCCGTTATCCGTTACCGGTATGCGAGACGACGTTATCGGCCAAAGCATTGGCTCATGTACAGATCCGTGTTTACCTGACATCCGTTAAACGGATGTCAGGTAAACACGGCTTTAGACGCGTGTAACTTCGCCAAATGCATGGTGAAAGTGTGTGCATTTAGTGAACTTACACGCGTGTAAGTCTTAATCGCGCGATTATCACCCTTTTTGAATACGGCCCACCATGTTTGCAGATGAACCCTTGATGATTCAAGGTGGTCAGTGATCACCCACCTCTGCGCTTAGATCTACCGCTGTCATCATCTGCACCATCTGGAAGTCTGAAGCCATCTGCCAGCTGGCTCGAAATAAATACAGCTGCAGAGAAGGAAATATTATTGTATAATTTATTATTTCATACACACGTTGCGAACGTTACGTAGCTACGATTATGCAACATAACTATTAAATGCTGAATACCGGATTTCCACACTTATGGCCAAATCGCTGATCGATGGCACTGCAAAAGCACACGCATGCCCATGGAGGTAGGCTATAAATTATTTATACCTCCATGATAGGCCTACATGTAACCATGGTTATTATAACACACGTATGATATAATCGACAAATTATGCAGATATACATGTACCATACCCACATGTTTTATTCTAATCATACAATAACACTCTAAATGATTTCAGGCCTATACCCGAGTCGGTAAACAGTCATGACCATCCGGCCGTGCAGACATGTTATCGAACAAGGATTTTAAACGGCGAAAACAAATATTGAAACGAGAAGTACATAATACACACAACAAAGAATTATCAAGAGGATATGAGCAGCGACATCGTTTCAGACAGCCAGCACCAGCTTGTGTCAATGGCGAAAAAAATACGTTTGTTTCCAATCTCAGGTCTCGCTTAAAGCGCCACGCTATGCATCCAAAACTGAATTTCGTGACGCCGTCGTAGTGCAACTCATTTACGGTGACCTCGTTCATAGCATTATACACACGGTCGATCTACACCATTTACACACAGAGTAATTCATGGTGGTGAGGTTGATCATGATCTTGTGTCAATGCATGCTCGACAAGACTGTTCAAATCTATCTATCTGAATGATCTAAGTTACCAATTCGGTATTCTGTGTGTTCTTACACACAAACGAATGAGTTGAAGCATGTGTACCTTACCTGATGTACATGTAGGGTTATTCACGCTATAACATGCACGTTGAACTTGTCAAGTGGTGAAGCTATGGCTGCCATTTTGTGTCAATATAGTATCAGTCCAGCCTCGGTGTTATCAGGTTATCACTGGCTACATACGGCTGGACAGGGGACCAGTCTTATCAAAGTGTGGAGGGAGAAAGAGTCACCTAACGCATATAGTTGCGCTTTAAAGTGCCACTGAATGCATGACGTATATGGCTCAGTATAAAGTGCTTTTCAGAATGTCCAGTCATTTTTGCACTCATTTTACCTTGCAATGGAACCTAACCATAATCCACCCACTGGCCAATTACGTGTGCATGTCAATTCACGGTTGACCGACTTCTAATAGGACCTTGTTCAGGTCTGTACTCTGATTCAAGATAATCATGCAATCATGCACACGTAATTGGCCCATTTGTGGTTTGTGGTTAGGTTCCATTGCAAGGTAAAATGAGTGCAAAAATGACTGGACATCCTGAAAAGCACTTTAGTCCTTTTTAGAATGTCCAGTCATTTTTGCACCCATCGACCTTGCAATGGAACCTAACCACAAACCACAAATTGGCCAGTTACGTGTACATGCCAATAAACGGCTGACCGACTTCTAATAGGACCTTGTTCAGGTCTATACTCATGCAATCATGCACACTTGACTGGCCCGTTTGTGGTTTGTGGTTAGGTTCCATTGCAAGGTCAAACGAGTGCAACAATGATTGGACATTCTGAAAAGCACTATACTCCCCAGAGTGATAAGACTGGTATCCTGGCCAATACGTACGAAACCGTGGTAACACCTAGGCCAGACTGATAGTCTGTCGAAACCTCAGCTGACAAAAATGGCCGCCATCCTTTTCATCACTAATGAGGAGTTCAACGCGCTGTTATAGCGTGGCCAACCCTTCGTCAAGTAAGGTCATGCATAAAACATCGTAAGTGTAAAATGTCCCTTAAACTATTGTTCTAAACAAAAGATAAAGGGAAATTCTACACTAAAGATGTTTTATGCATACGGCCCCTGTTTCCCATAAGATGTTTTATGCATACTATACGGCCCCTGTTTCCCAGTGTGTTCCAAAAAATGAAAGCCACAAAGAAAAATGGCCACACTGGAAAACATTACACCGGCCCTTCATTATAGTCCTCAAAATCACGACAAATCGGCTGTCATGAAAATTTCCCGATAAAAAAACCCGAAACGTACCTGCAAATAAGACCACGAAAACAAAAAATGCTACTCTCCGCATCTCGATATTTGAGGTAAATCCTTTGAGTAGAACACTGGTGTTGTCTTTCCCGCGCTTCTGCTCCTGATCGTGACTTCACTCAATCTGACCGGATGGGAAAATCAACAGCTGGGTGCGGGTTGTGTTGTGCAGATATAAAAGACAACGCACTGCCCGCATGAATTCTTATCAGGTCATGCCCGTCGCTATGGCGGAGGCGTCAAGTGCAATTGAACTTTTGAATGACTGTGTAGGCTAATACCCCAATCACACCGAGCTAGTTCTCCGTACATGTACGTTCTTGAAAATTTTGCCGAACAGGCTCAAACTGTGTGTGGACGTAGTGGCAACTTTTTACAGTCTTTTTACGAACTTCATGGACGGGAAGGATGCTCCACAACATCGAGGCATTATTTGGTCAAGGGTTACATGTTCTAGCCCGTTTTACGGTTTTTTAGGGCGGGGCAGGGCGTTTTGAGAACTACTTCAGTGTGACAGTCGCGTCCACACGACCAAATTCTTCATCCATTTTTTGGAAATTCAGATTCAGGGCTTATCTCCATGCGTTTCCCGCAGCCTCTTCACAGGAAAACGGATATTTTTTTACTTGATTAATTACGTTGAATGTGCGCTAGTCATCCATTTACCGGTGAAAATCGTAGAATCCCGTTGCTTGAAACGCACAGGAGAAGTATGAAAGATTTTTGTCTACAAATTTATCGTAGGGGGCCGAGATATTCGAGAGGTTAAGAAACCACTCCGTTAACGCTAACGCTATTTCTGACGTACATTTCAATGTAAAAATAAACGTTAGCGTTAGTGTTACCGTTAACGGAGCGATTTCTTAACCTCTCGATTTCATTTTCCGCAAAACGCCCCCCCCCCGGCGAGCTTAATAATATAGGTTAATTCGCGCTCTTTTTTGAGAGTTCACCAAGGGCTACCTTCAGAAGAAATTTGGAGTCCCTAGCTATTACGGTTAGAAAATGTCGGGCATTAGTTGGACAGATGGACTGACAGACTCAGCCACTGAATAGGTCCAGTCGCTGACCGAAAACGCCGTCAATGTGTTGGCGAGAACAGGGACTGGAAATCTCGTGGGCGGTGAGAACCCCCCGATACCCTATTAACAACGGCTGGCCATCTAGCTGGCAGCTGGGCGGAGCTGTCAACTGCTGTTAACGTGCTGATGCCACTTATTTGTTTTGATCGAACTGTGCCTTTTCTCCCGGCGTTTTCTCTCCAAAAATCAGTGCTGGACTCACCACGCAAGCACGCCAAGAATGTGACTGTCAAATCCACAACACTAAAAGCTGTACGGAATCAGGGAGAAGGGCCAAGGCGAGCCCATTTTGGTTCCCGAAGCTACCGCTAGAGAGTGCTGTCAGATGGTAGCTTCGGTAACGGCCGGCCATCTTGGCAGGCAGAAAACAGGCGGTGCTACGTCATTGCCAGTAACGTTGGATCACGTGATTATGACAAGTCTTTGATTTTTGAGTTACTGTCGATGTTTTCGACATTGGCGGGGCCTGCCAGTGCCACAGACACAGATTAGAAGACATGTGTGATCATTTGCACCCCGTTAAAGGACCTCGACGTCCAAGTTGTAAACAAACTGGTTTGTTTACAAACACTGGCCAGCAAACTAGTTTTATTCCTTCGTGAAGGTGGCAGCACCAGTAGCGCCCCGCGATCGTTAGACTGGTGTCCGGTCCAATGCAACTCACTCAACCACTCACTGGTTCTCTATCCACGTTGTGCTGCCACATATTATCGGTGATATGTACTGAAGTGAATATGTAGTCTCGCGCAGCCAACCGTTTCGTTCCGCAGGTACTGGGACACAAACGTTCGATCCTCAGATTCGGCTGGGTGACCGAGCAGCTGCGTGACCGAGACTAGTGAATATCGTGTTTACAACTTGGACGTCCAGCTCCTTTAAATTCAAGTACATGTATTGAGGAACACGCTGGCATAGCAGCTTCCATGTTGTTATGACAGTTGCATACATTTGCCGAGGTCAAGGTCACTCAGCAAGGGGATTCCCGGGCTCATTGTAAAAATAATCTACAAAATGGCCGGCCGTTACCGAAGCTACCATTTGACAGCACTCTCTAGCGGTAGCTTCGGGAACCAAAATGAGGCGAGCCGAGCAGAAAGAGAAAAACACGGAGCCGAAAACGGACTTTCCGTCATTGACGTACAACAACAACGGAGTAAATGTACAATTAACGGGGCAAAGTGTACGCTGTAGGCCTACATACGTGGAAGTTTTATACAAAATAATGATGATAGCTGTGATTGTCTCGTGTACATGGTGTACAGTGCATTGAATGTACATATCGGTATGACGTCATACCCAGGAAATGGATTAAAATATGGTTTATTTTATTTTATTTTTTCATATCATAGCAAACATTAATGTTTATGATGACAAAACCATAGTCGAACCTGTATAGGTGATAATTTATGCTGCGGAGAAACAAAAGCACTAGAAGAATTTTCTCCTTCTGCTTTAAAATGTATCTGAAGGTGCGCTGAAATGACGGCTGCCCTTTTTTGCTGCTCCTACAAATATCACGGTTTTATTCCTTTCGCTTTTTCTTATGGACTTGAATTGTCGTGGATATGACTTTTGAATACATTTGGATTGCAATTGCCCTGGCTTGGTGTGGATTGATCTTTCAGAAGGGAGGCTTTCTGACTCTGACATTTCTGTTTTGTTTTGATTTTTACCAAGAGGCCATTTTTATTGGTGAATGTACACAATCAAGTATGTGTTTCATACAATATACTGGCGATCAGCTAAGGGAGTGGAGATTCAAAGGACCGGAACGGCCGCCCAACCTTGTTCTCCAACAAGGATTGCCATTTGAATTACCCGCGCCTGACCGCTCAAGCAATCCGACACAGAGAGGTCTTTCGGCAGGAATCAGGAAGAAACGGGCCGTGACGTTTACTTTTGTATCAAAGGAATTCGATCAAATTCCAGTGGTCTCGTCTGAGATCAATTTGAAGCAACCACAGTTGAGGGGATCAGGGATAAACAAGGACAATCTGACAGAGGTGTCAATACAGAAGCCTGTTAAGGAATGTGACTTAGGAAAAGCTATCCTTCTTAATGCCAGATCTGTCCGGAACAAGGCACTGCTGATTAGTGAGCATATCCTTGAGACTGATGCCGACCTCGCTGTGTTCACTGAGACTTGGTTACAGGATCAAATTGATAACCCTATCATAAAGCAGCTGACCCCAGATGGTTTCTCCTTCATTCACAACCCTCGAACAACAGGGAGGGGTGGTGGCCTGGGGCTTTGTTACCGTAGTAACCTGAAAGTTGTGCACAGAAAGCAGCAAACATCGTTTACCACATTTGAAAGTCTCCAGGCGACCATTCAGAGCGAGAAAGCAAATGTGCTTTGTATTGCAATCTATCGAGCACCTTCTCGCAAATATACGGTAAATAACTTTTTGGATGAATTCGAGCAGTTAGTCTCTGAAGTATCTGTCACTAAAGAAAAGCTCCTGATTCTTGGTGATTTCAACATCCATGTGGATAATGCTCACCTCCCCTACGTGAAACGTTTCATGGATATTCTTCATACGTATAACCTCTCCCAGCTCGTCTCATGCGCAACGCACAAGTGCAATCACATTCTTGATCTTGTGATTGTGAGAGATGACGACAAGTTAGTGAGGAATGTCTCAGTGACGAACTCGCAACTATCCGATCATGCCACAGTTGATATTGGTTTGAGCTTGTCGCAACCAAAGGTCGAAGTGATTAGAACCTTTCGTAAATACCGTTCTATCTCACCTGAGGAATTAGGACCTGACATTCGTAACGAGTTCTACAAATTGGTGCAACTCAGCTCTGACGAGGCCGCTTCTACAAACTTAAATGAAGCAATTACAACTGTCCTAAATCGAGTCGCTCCAATGCAGAGTAAACGGTTTACACCAAGACCTAGGAATCCCTGGTTTAACGAGGGTATTGCCTCAGCCAGGAAATTGCGCCGAAAATGTGAGCGAAAATGGCTCGCATCGAAACTGGAAGTCGATAGGCAAATCTTCGTTACCCAACGGGATGAAGTGGTAAACCTTGTCCGCAATGCTAAGAAAAGCTATTATGAGGATAGGCTCAGTTCGGGGAACCTCAAGGAAACATTTAATGTTATTAAGGAACTGACAAATGACAACAATTGCCAGCTTCCTTCAGGTGACCCCACCACCGTGGCGAACAAGTTTTCGGTTTTCTTTTGTGAAAAAATCAGTAAAATCAGGGCGCACCTTGATGATGTGTCAGTAGGGATTCCTGCTGAGCAGTCATTTGATGGTACACCACTTGACACGTTCAGACCGGTGACGGAGGATGAAGTCAGAAAGATTGTGTCCATAATGCCGACAAAGTCATGTGAACTCGATGCAATGCCCACGTGGCTTTTGAAGAGAACACTTCCTGAGCTTCTTGTCATACTAACCGAGGTCGTGAATGAATCACTGTCAAGCGGTGTGTTCCCTGAGAATTTAAAGCGTGCCCGTGTGCGCCCCTTATTAAAGAAACCTTCACTTGATCCAGAATTATTATCTAACTACCGTCCAGTTTCAAATATCCCATTCCTGTCAAAAGTCATAGAGAAAGTCGTTTCTAAACGTATTTCAGAACATCTTGATACCAACCAGCTGTTCGACTCCATGCAATCGGCTTATCGCCCTCGTTATAGTACTGAGACAGCTTTGTTGAAGGTGCATAACGACATTACACGGGCAATGGATTCGGGAAAAGCGGTATTTGTGGTGGCACTGGACCTGTCTGCCGCTTTTGATACCATCGACCACGAGATTCTTTTAAGTCGCTTAGCGCGGAGATGTGGAATCCGTGGCATTGCCCAGGAGTGGTTCCGTTCATATTTATCTGGCCGGACACAGGAGGTGACTGTCGGTAATGCGGTATCAGACTCATGTCCACTTCGTTTTGGAGTACCACAGGGATCCGTTCTGGGTCCTCTCCTGTTCACCATATATAGCAGTCCCCTGGGGGACATAATCAAATCTCACTTGCTGTCTTACATATTGTATGCTGACGACAGCAACCTCTACGCTGTCTTTGATCCAACGAATTCATCAGAGGTGCATGCAGTCTTAGGAAAACTCTCAAAATGCATCACTGAGATTCAATCCTGGATGACCATCAACAAGCTTAAATTAAATAATGACAAAACAGAATTCTTTGTTGAGGGGGGGGGGGGGGTCTATTTTGATTGGTCCGTCCATCTCCAGGTCGTGTTTTGAATACATTTAGTGCACGGCAATCGTATCACTTGACAACGCTTCTCTCAGGCATTTTACTTGCTGTTTCAACCAGCTACACTCGCAATTACGCTCTCTGTTCAATCTTACCCAGACAAACATTAAGAAAACCGCAATTTGTTATCAAAATCACGAAAAATATTCCTCTCGAAAAGCCGAATCGGCGAATGCACAGCATCGCCATCTTTACAGTTTGAGGTCACGTCATACGGGAACCACCAATCCGTGATCTGATCATGCTGATGACGTAGAACCAAAATCTGGTTCTTCGGTTACTCATCATCTGACTCTGTATTAGCGTCCAGCAGATTCTAAAAATAGCAATACGAGTCAGACGTTCGGACAAACTGGTAGCTCTCCAGGGTCCTGTGCAGTAGCGTAGTGCACCACCTATAACAGACGGCGCTGTGCGCTAATCAAAACAAAGACAACTTGTGCCCGCCGGGCAATATTTTTCGCATGTCTCCCTTTAATGTAACAAAAACATAAGAATAGCATCCCTTAAAGAAAGACAATACTTTCTCTAGTTAAAAAGCATTTCTGACTGCTACAAGGCTTCCAAGTTGTGCATATTCGAGGAGACCATATCACCCCTGTGCTTCGTGACCTCCATTGGCTACCTCTGAGAGCGCGCATGGAGTATAAGATCAACGTCATGGTCTTCAAATGCCTTTCGGGTACGGCTCCACAGTACCTTGCTGAGAGCATATCTATATGCCCCAGTTCGCGCTCTCAGATCCGGTGATAAAGGTTTATGCCAGGAGGTCCGCACTCGCAGGGCGATTGGGTCCTCGAGCTTCTCTGTGGCGGTACCTAAACTCTGGAACCAGTTACCAGTAAGTCTAAAATCCATTACTGATGTGTTAACTGCAACACGTTGTGAAATGACCAGAGACCCATCCCATGGGATGGCAAATTTTGTATGCCTGTGCTTATGTAATCAGTCAAAAAGCCCATTCTGCAGAGGATGGGCATACCAAAATGAAATTGGTATGAAAATGAAGCTTATGCTCATCTAGCAAAACCACTTTTATATGTCTGTGATATTTGGTTTCCCCACCATCACAATTTTCCTAACTGTTGCGTTTTTCTGGGACACCCTGTCAACGTTCAGCTGATTTGTCTTTTTGCCGCTGCATACACATGGCGCCCCGTTCATCACGCACATTGGTATGGTGTCGTCACGTTGTGCACTGTTTTCGTCTATCGGCTAGCACAGCTTCCAGGTACCGTATTCAAAGATTCTTTCACTATCTGCATGATAAATTGTCGTAGTTTGTAAGCTCTGTCTCAGTCCCTATCATTATAATTGACGGGATAAGCCTACTACATGTACTAGGTATACAGCCGAGACGCCAGTTCCTAGTTCCGCTGTAGCCGCTCAGACTCTTACTCGCATAAATTATTATATCAGCTCGAATTCCAATCTGAAGAGGTCGCCACCATCGTTCCTCGGCTAAGACTAAGGAAATTATTATTGTCACCACCCATATGGCAAGGTTCATTATTGCAAATAAACCAGGTTTCTTTTAAATAAACTTGGTTTCTTTTCCAAAGAAACTTAGTTTCTTTTCAAAGAAACTTTGTTTCTTTTATAAACACCAAGTTTATTTAAAAGAAACCTAGTTTTTGAAAAGAAACCAGGTTTATTTAAACGAAACTAGGTTTTTGAAAAGAAACTTGGTTTCTTTGAAAGAAACTTGGTTTTAGAAAAGAAACTTGGTTGTTTCAAAAGAACTAGGTTTTTCAAAGGAAACCAAGTTTTTTAAAAGAAACTAGGTTTCTTTAAAAGAAACTAGGTTTTTAAAAAGAAAATTGGTAACTTGGTTTTTGAAAAGAAACTAGTTTTTTTAAAGAAACTAGGTTTTTGAAGAAAATTGTTTTTAAAAAAAAAAGAAACATGGTTTTTGAAAAGAAACTAGGCCAAGTTTTTGAAAAGAAACTAGGTTTCTTTAAAAGAAACTAGTTTTTTGAAAAGAAACTTGATTTCTTTTCAAAAACCAAGTTTCTTTTAAAGAAACCAAGCTTCTTTTCAAAAACCTAGTGACCTACCAGTGACTGGTAAGCAGATACACAGTTATGACTCATGTGAGCCTATAACATGAATCTGGGTCATCTTGGCAACAACAGAAGGCCAACATGGAGATAGATATTATACCTCCATGGGCAATTACATTTCGCCTCGCTTTGATCAATCAATAGCTAGCCTATTGATCATGTGGACAGCTTTTTTCCTTTACTGGTGATATGGTGGAATTATAATTTTTAGAAGATTTTTGATAAATGTTCCGGTCGTCCTCATATTTTGGGAATTCAAACAAAAAATGGCAAGGTGTGCTGTGCCCGCGGCCTGCGGTCGTGGTGTACCGGGTATATCATCACGACTGGCCGTAGTCTCGCGCAACCAGCCCCTCGGTCATACTCCGAGGTCGTCAGACCGAGGGTCTGGCACGGAACGAAATTCTCATTGTAGCGACCTAGTGACCTCATTTCGATGATTTGAAATGAGGTCAGCTTCGCTGATTGGCTAGTTTCAAAATTTGGTGACGTAGGCTGCAGGGGAATATGGCGGCGCCCAGAGAACTTGAAGCGTGAAAATTAGTGAGGTGAATCGCCTCAATTTGTGTTGTCAAGTCAATTTATAGTGTCTTTCATTGGAATTTCAGGCAAGTTATTTATATTTTTTCGATTGGGGAGGGAATTATGCTATAAAAAGTGCAGTAGGCCTAACAGCAAGGGTTACAAATACTGCAGTTTTACTCGCACGCTGATGCTTTTTGCATTGATTGTGCATTGTGTTCTGACGTCATCGGCGGTAGATTGTCCGCCATGATGGTTTTTACAAGCAAAAGGTACCATCTGGACCAGACTCTAAAATTGAAAATTGCAGAGTCTGGTGGCACGAGACTAGACTGGCCGCAGCTGCTGTTGTGACTTGTCACAAGGTGACGAGTCCGAGGTATTATACAGGCTCGGATCCCCCTCCACCAATTGTTTTTTTTCTTCAATAATTTGCGCAAATAAGCAAAAACACTTGCGTACATTTTGTAATGCATTTTTGTAGTTCGTCTTACTGCCGCTAGGTGGCTCCCTCTACGTCGGCAGTCAAATAACGCATTTGAGATCCAATACCGTGCTCCTTTAACAATAAAGCCCCCAGACCCCCGTCGGCGCGGGCACCTTCGGCGGCCCTGACCCCTCTGCCAAAAATCCACGATCCGCGCCAACCTCTGACCTCTCAACCTTCTGACTCGGATGTGCCAAATCGTGTGCTTATTCCTGCAACTCCCTTTTCTAGCCTACTTTTTCAACTATGCCCCATGGTCTAACGAGGAAAGAAAGCCGGCCACGGTGGGCGCAGGACAACGCCGCCTCACGAAGTCTAGGTAGATAGGCAGGAGCCAATCCTCTCTCCAGCATGGCAAGTCTCTGCCGGCACAGGTAAGGATCATTTGACAGCTTCCAGCTTCACGTGGCCTACATGATGTACTGCTTGGAACTTAGTGGGATATCGTGTTATGTTTCCAGTATCAAGCACAGAACCATCTGCGTATGGCAAGCCGTTTGTTCATTATTTCAAATAAACCAGGTTTCTTTTAAATAAATTTGGTTTGTTTTCAAAGAAACCTAGTTTCTTTTCAAAGAAACTTGGCTTCTTAAAAACCAAGTTTATTTACAAGAAACCTAGTTTTGAAAAGAAACTTAGTTTTTAAAAAAGAAACTAGGTTTTTGAAAAGAAACTTGGTTTTTGAAAAGAAACTTTAAGTTGGTTGTTTTAAAAGAAACTAGGTTTTTAAAAGAAACTTGTGTTTAAAAGAAGCCAAGTTTTTGAGAAGAAACCAGGTTTCTTTAAAAGAAACTAGGTTTTTGAAAAGAAACTTGGTTTCTTTTAAATAAACCTAGTTTCTTTTCAAAAACCAGGTTTCTTTTAAAAAAGCAAGTTTCTTTTCAAAAACCTAGTTTCTTTTTTAAAAACCTAGCTTGTTTTGTTTTTCAAAAACCAAGTTTCTTTTAAAAACCTAGTTTCTTTTAAAGAAGCCTATTTCTTTTTAAAAAACTTTGTTTCTTTTTTTTAAAAACAAGTTTCTTTTCAAAAACCTAGTTTCTTTTAAATAAACTAAATTTCTTTTCAAAAACTAGGTTTCTTTTAAATAAACTTGGTTTTTATAAAAGAAACCAAGTTTCTTTGAAAAGAAACCAAGTTTATTTAAAAGAAACCTGGTTTATTTGAAATAATGAACAAACGGCTTGCCATATTTGCAGGACCATCTGCACGGCATTCTTGTGTGACTCGAGTCAGTCAACCAGAAATTATTCTTCTCGACACTTTATCGCATTCTTCTAATTTTAGGTCCATTTGGTTGTTAATGGTTGTTGTTGTGCTCCTTGGTGTGATATTTTTCCTGATACAGTCGGAACACGCCGCCCTATTGATCCGTCGGGCCTGCAGTGTACGACTTCCGGGACAGAACGGCAATGCCACCACAGTGACGAAGAAAAAGCCAGGTATGTGGGACGAGGTAACCTTTGACCATATTATCGCAGAAATCCGTTTGACGTCGTTTTCCGCAAAAGTTTCTTCGGAAAACGAACTAAAGCTAAAGACACATAGATGCGGTTCGTGCTCCGGTGCGGCAACGGTAGGGGTGTTTTTAAAGTCGACTGACCCAGCTGAATGATGGGTCGAGCAGCACTGGGTCAGTCAACTTTAATAACACCCCTGTCGTTGCCGCACCGGCGCACGAACCGCATCTATGTATAAGACATACCAGTAACATATTCTGCAAATTGTTGGTGGCGGCACACTCCAATCGCAGGCCTTAAAACCCTGCACCCCTTTAGGCTATTTGTCAACTAAATTTCAACTAAGATGTCGGTCTAGTTCATAACATATCAATTCAAGACGCATGCGCCAAACGGAACTTACTGCAACGGCCAACTGACATGCAGATTGGCAGCCTAGCAGGCCTCACACGAGGGCGGTTCTGACGGCGGTTCAGGTTCAAGACCGTGGTAAACCTCAATGACACCGCCTAGACACCGTGAGGGTGTTCGCCATTAACCCCGCGCCGTGTTGACCGCCACCTCGTTTTTGGAACAGCAGGATTTTCAAAATGTTTGAAATTTTCACGGCGGTTCTCAAAACCGGGAATCGCCGAGTTGCTACCTTGTTGTCACCTTTCACAACCCTTTAGAACCGCTGAAAAAATAGGTGCCGTGTTGTTGCCCCCCAACACCTTGTGGCCACCTCGCAATATCGATTCTCTAGACCGCATATAACATGACCGTGTTAACACCGTACATCACCCTTCTAACACCACGTTTGATCGCAGTTGTACCGCATGTCTACTTTGCTGACAACCGCATCACCACCTTATCCACACCGTGCATGTTTTCACCTACTTGTGCCAAACCAAACCGCCGTCATTTTGGGCTATTCAGCACGGTTTTGAACCGTGTTGAACCGTCTTCAGAACCGTCCCCGTGTGAGGCCTGCTTAAAGCTGAACTGCATGAACAAAAACTGGAGATCCGAGCACTAAAAAAAGACCACCGCGCCACGGTGGTGGTCAAGAGAAATGCAAACGACCATAAGGCACTTTCAAAACACCTCCGAAACATGATAGACTACCAGGCTATTTGGTGGCGCCACTGTATTCACCCTGAGTCAGTCAATAGAGCAACATCAAGANGGTGACACGCGTTGCAACTAATTCTACCATTCTAACTGCGGTTTCTTCTTTTTCGTAGCGAAACTCGAATTTCCTCGTCTCTACCAGATACCACCCTGCACCCCGTGGAAAAATTTGTTTATAAACCACGACGTCTGCAGAAACCTCAACACCGTAATGGGGGAGAAAACACGACAAGCCTACCTCCGTCTGATGAAATATTTCGACGAAATGGCGACCAAACACAAATGGACCTATTTCATGTGTTTTGGGACGTTGCTTGGATCGTGGAGGCATCATGACGTCATACCCTATGACCACGACATGGATTTTTGGGTCGAATACAAAGATAGAGTGGACATAGTGGATAAAATTGAGGCACAGACAAGATTTGTACCAAAACAGTGCACGCATCATAAAATCCGACTCCATGACAGTCAGTATGTAACAAGGGAAGAATATCACGCGGATATTGGACGATATAAACATCCCTCCATTGACATGTTCTTTTTTAACCGAAACGCTACCCATATAATCCGGTCGGATTATCCCGATATGTACTTTTATAACCTTAACGATACCTTTCCGCTTCATAGAAGGCCCATGTCCACGTTCTGGTTAAACGCCCCTCACAATACTGTCAAACATTTGGTGACACATTACAAGGCCACCGATGTTTGTGCCACAAAAGGAAACGCAAAATGTAAATGGTACGAGAAGTACATTCCCTTCGTTCACCGGAAGTTGGTGAACGGAACAATGGAGGAGTCACTTATTCTAAACGGGAAAGTTTTACAGGTGAAAAAAGTTGATGAAATGAAGGAAAACATTCCGCTAAATCCGTACACCCTGGCAACGAAACGATTTCCTCAGAATTAGTCGTGTTTTCGATGTCTAAACAGCTTCTTATTTTTCTGATCATCAGGGAGGTTAACATTTCCAACTCAGTTGAAAACGGTTCCCTAAAGCATGGCGCACACTGGCGATTTTTCGAGCGATTTTCTAGGCGGCCGGCCTTGCGACCACACTAGCAGCGACTGAACATATTTTTATTTTTTTAAAGTTTTTGTTGACTCGTTTGCGACAAATGCTTCCTTGGAAGATCAGTGATGTCGCGGATGACATCACTAATCAACCTCAAAGATAATTATCGCATGCGACTTAGCAGTCGCATCGGTAGTCGCCCCCATTTTAGTTTCACCATTTTAGTGTGCGCCATGCTTTATTTTGATCGAGTCATAATACATCTCGGAGTTTTTCAAAGCAAGCGTAGTTGTCAACTAGCTCGGAAAAACGTACGGAAGCCGGACTTCAAAATCTGTATTAGGCCGAGTTTACATGGAGGTACGCGGTATATGAACACGCTGGCGAACAAAAGTTTCTTGATCATGAATCCTTTAAGGTCGATCTATAGTCATTGGGTTTTCCCCAGACAAACACATTCCAAGGGACTCACTGGCGTGAAACTGAATGAATCATAATGAATAAGATCGACCGCAAAGGTAATTATGGCAGGCGACGTAGTAGTCGCATCGGTAGTCGCCCCCATTTTAGTCGCCAGTGTGCGGAGCCCTAAAGGGGCAAAGAATTTCCGTTAGCCATTGAAACCGGTCATTCAGATCGCCCAGTGCAAAAATCGCCCGCAAACAATGTAACGACCACTCAAGCGATCAGACATGAGACGAGATACGATTAATCGGGCGACCACAGTGACTGGTCGCTTGGTGCAACGATCTGCCGCAGACGACGCGACAAATCATGCAAATCTCCAGTCGCTCTATACAGTCGGAAGGGCAGTCTCCAAAAAAATTGCACGAAAAATCGCAGGTGTGCGCCATGCTATATTCGACACAGGGACTTGAGGCATGCATTGCAGGGGTGGTGGGCGTGTTACAGAGGTCCAATAACAAACCCCCGAGTAATGCCCCGGTAGCCTATACTGACGTATACCTAGTAGAAAAATAACACAGCTTTTCAACGAAAATGTCGGCCAAAAATATCATGTCAACATGATCAGCTGGACGACTCTGTGCACTCGCAAGCAATCTCGCTGCTGATTGGTCGAAAAATACCCGAAAATATAATTATAATTTTTCAAATTCTTTTTGACCAATCAGCAGCGAGATCGTATTGAGTCCGACGTGATCAGCCAGTTAATGATTTCTTGACCATTTTGGCCGACTTTTTCGTTGAAAAGTTGTCAAAAAAAGTTTAGAGTACAATTTCTAACTATGTAGGAAATTGGCGTTTCAGATTAACACGTCATCATGTATATAAAGGCGGTTTTGATGACGTGTGCACGTTCTGTGCCCTCCAAATGAATGGTCATTCTCTACTGTTGAGAGTACACGTCTACATGTACAAACTGCAAACCACGGTTTCTGCCATACTGGGACTTGTAAGCGAAGAGCATCAATATGTTACCATTCAGAGCAAATTGAGTTGAAAATCTGCACTTATGTATGATGTCTTCTCGCTTAATACTATATAAAATCTTCATCGATTTCGAAATTTTTGTCGTTAACAAAGGTGTAATCGTCTGACACTTGACATCAAAACCCCAAAATATCATTTTGTATTCGTTAGCTGTACGTGACGTATAATACTGAAAAACACTTTGGTGATGTCTACTATACACTAAACCTTGAGATTGACCATTCATGTAAGATTTTTTAGCCCCAACTTTCTGACCAACATACCCGTTTTTCGATTTAAAAAGAAATAAACCAGCTTTCCTTCGGTTACATTCAATGATTGCGTCACTGTCAACAGTAAATGCTTCATATTTAATGCTCCTACATGCGTGAGGGAATTTGAGGGCCACTGGATTTGACAACTTGACCGATGTACTTGCGTTAATAAATAACATTTTGTAGATTGTTGTTGTCACGCTTGGCGGAAAAGAAACCGTGCACGACAACATGATTTTGTCTTTTTGTAAATGTGGGGGATATATTGTCTTTTTCCGATGGTATCGGTCGAATTCCGGTATCTTCATCTTAAACGTTACTGATTGATTAAACATATCGAGAAGTTGGAATATTATGTGTCCGGTGAAAAAAACTAAAAACCGTCCATTATATGAATTCTGCCCGTTTATTAGAACGACAGAACTTTTGTATTTTACTAAGTGCCAAAGTTGCAAAGTGTCATTTTCAAGATTATAGATTCTGACAGTGTTCGGGTAGAAACCACCGTTTGTTGTTGTTATTAAACGCCCTAATTCCCTGTCATACCACCATTTATCTCGACCATTGCGAAACACGTCAGTATACCGGGGCATTACTCGGGGGTTTGTTATTGGACCTCTGTAACACGCCCACCACCCCTGCAATGCATGCCTCAAGTCCCTGTGATATTCGACTATTGCTTGCCCGCGTGTAAACCAGGTGTAACGTTTTTCAGTGTGTCCGTTTTTCTGTGTGATTCCCATTGTTCGGAACACATTGAGAAACGAACTCGCTGTTTCTCTGTGTGTCGCCCATTGTCAAGTCGCCGCTTATTCCTTCAATCTATTGTAATGTCACACTGACACACGGGCCTCACTTAAAGCGAATCGATTGCGGATTTTGTTTACATTTGGCTGGTGTTTGTAAACACAAAATTCAGCCAATCAAAATGCACGAAAATTTCTTTGTTGACATTCTGGAGAAGTTTGTTTACATTTTTTGCAGAAAATTCGTCCCCTTTCAAATTCTATTTCTAAATCAAATTTTTTCGCTTTCGATTCGCTTTAAAAACGTCACACCTGCCTCAGGCTCAGGAACTCGGAATGGGAGTGGTAGTGTCAAGTGGTAATTGGAGTAGATCTACAAGGAAATTACTAGTGTAAAGTGTGAATTTTTTATTGCTTACGATCGATGCTACTTACCGTATTTTATTGACATCAAGCGCTGTAAATACGCATTAAAAACAGGAATCAAATGTAGAGTGTCTCGTTCGGTTTTTTCTCATGAGGAGTCGTTGCATTCATTCAGCTAGTCCTCTCGCGCTAGTTTAATACACAGGCGAGAGTCTGGTAGAAAAGACTACAACTTTCGTTACCGCTAGGTGGCGAGTGTCCAGATCTGAGCATCCGAATCTGATTGGCCAAAGGCAGATTTTGACGTCATCAAACAATCGATGACCAGGGATAGTCGTTCCTACCGTGTTAAAAAGGTAAAATTTCCCTCAGATTCTTTCTTTCTTCATTGTTTACATGCATTTCATGGGCGCAGCCATGTTTGATGACGTCAAATCTGCCTTTGGCCAATCAGATTCGGATGCTCAGATCTGGACACTCGCCACCTAGCGGTAACGAAAGTTGTTAGTCTTTTCTACCAGATTCTCGTCTTTGTAACTAGCGCGAGAGGATGGTGAAGCGAGACTATCATTCAGCGAGTTTTCGCAATAGCCCCTTTAGACCTAGGCCCACTGGCAGATGTATCGCCAGGGCCCGGCGCGGCCCGGACATTGCTGGAGAGCCTTCAGGAGGGTCATCCGGGCCCTCGAAGTGGAGTTTACTGACAACGTTTTCGAAACAGAATAGCCCACAAGCAGCTGGAAAAGTCACACAAATCATGTCTACCACCTCCCGGTGTGACAGGAATCAACATCCTAGGAATGGAAGTCCGCCAGTTTAGCCCGCCATTGTAAGGTTCGAATGGTCTGCTCTCTATAGCCATATATTCTAATCCCTCGTTGAACAATAAGACCGGACGATGATTCCAGGGGGACTTTGATCCCTGTCACACCTGTTACACCCCAATAACTGACCCTTTCCTGATTTAATTCTTTAGACACTGATGTAAAAATGGTGGGAAAAGGTTGCCAGTGCCCGCAGACAGACGTCGAGACTGTACAGGAGGAACCAGCAGAACCGCCGCTACTGGGTGGCGCTGTGAGCGGTCGTCTCGGTCGTGTTGCACTGCGTCAAGGACGTCATGATGCGACATTTTGCTCTGTTTTTCGTCTTTGGTACGGACCGCTCGCAGCGCCGCCCTGTCGTGATAAAAAGTTGTGCGGGTTCTTATTTCACGTACGAAGCTGTTACAGAATTATTGACGCTTAAGATATTTACTAAAGTATATCTCATCCCATTTATTACGCCTTATCACCTGTTGGTTACAAAATTATCGATTGCTACAAAAACGGCGATCCCAATCGATCACTTTTGGCTGCTCATTTCAAATTCGGACAACAGCGAATCACGGGCTCATCAAAACAGCCAGTTGGACGGTTTAAGGAAGAGGAAGACACAAATGAAATGGTACAGGGACTACGTGCTCACCTGGGTTTTACTAGGCCACTAGACTTAAAGCGGATTGTTCGCCTCAGTCCAAAGTGAACCAAAAATAATAAAGCGACCCGTTTTATTCGTAACAACAACTGGTAAATGCATTGCTGCGGCCGCTCCGGAAACGGTTGTGTGGAATCTTTGACTCGGCACGAATAGTCCGCTTTAACAAGTAGCCTATGCGACATGCTAATGGACGCCATTGTTATTTCCGAATCGGAAACATGTGACCAAAGTTGTCTCCGTTGTTGCATTCAATCAATGATATGTGCACAAAGTTTGCAGATGACCGTCAGTCTTCACAGCAAGTTAAAACTCAAATAGCCACGAAACCAGCCACCCGACGGTGAATTTTTGAACTTGACCTCTGTGACCTTGAGAACTACATGTACCGGTAGGTCAAAATCAAAGAAACATATGCTGGCTTCTGTATTTGCTTCCAAGTTCTGTGCAAGTGTGAGATCCAGCTGAGCTGCTGAAACGACTCAATGGGTAGTATTTATAAAAGATAACAATATGCTTTTACTTCAAGTTTTGTAATTAAAATTTCCTGTTGACGGTTACGTAATCATGGTAATTGGTATCTCAAAAACCCTAATTGGTCGGGTTTTTTAAGGGAAATCACCATCTTTGGCATGATCCTGACCTCCACCACATAATTATTTTTCGTCAAGTTCAGGATATCCTCAATCCTCATTATCAGAATTATCAAAAATAATCCCTTCTGAATCATTTATTATGGAAAAAGTCCCCGCCAGAAGCTTTTTCAAACAGAGAAAGTCGTGATTCATTGGCCCCGGCCGCCATACTGTCATTGAGACATCCGGTTGCTGTTAAGTTCAGAACCTCACTACAGGCGAAACGAAAGTAGTGTAAATGTTCAGCGGGAGTTGTAAAGCATGCGTGGGGACGTGGTTTATTCAGCTTAAATTACAATAAAAGCTCGCAAACAGGCTTGGAAATCGCCATACGCTGTCCCCGAACATACTCGGGCGTGACCATTTATGAACATGGACGTTCAGACGAATATGTTCGGGAGTGACCGTGAACAGGTTGTAACTTACACTGGACATTGCAGTGCAAATCTTAAGTAAAAGCATTTGCTAAGTTTTATAAATACCAGCCAATGATGACACGACTAATTCTGAGGAAATCGTTTCGTTGCCAGGGTGTAGGGATTTAGCGGAATGTTTTCCTTCATTTCATCAACTTTTTTCACCTGTAAAACTTTCCCGTTTAGAATAAGTGACTCCTCCACTGTTCCGTTCAACCACTTCCGGTGAACGAAGGGAATGTATTTCTCGTACAATTTGCATTTTGGGTTACCTTTTGTGGCACAAACATCGGTGGCCTTGTAATGTGTCACCAAATGTTTGACAACATCGCGCGGGGCGTTTAACCAGAAGGTCGACATGGGCCTCCTATGCAGGGGGAAGGTATCTTTAAGTTTATAATAATACATATCAGGATAATCTGAGCGGATCATATGTGTAGCGTTCCGGTTGAAAAAAAACATATCAATGGAGGGATGTTTGTATCGTCCAATATCTCGGCCATATGTTTCATATGTCACATACTGACTGTCATGAAGTCTTATTTTATGATGCGTGCACTGTTTTGGTACAAATCTTGTCTGTGCCTCAATTTTATCCACGATGTCCACTCTATCTTTGTATTCGACCCAAAAATCCATGTCGTGGTCCCAGGGTATGACGTCTTGATGCCTCCACGATCCAAGCAACGTCCCAAAACACATGAAATACGTCCATTTGTGTTTGGTCGCCATTTCGTCGAAATATTTCATCAGACGGAGGTAGGCTTGTCGTGTTTTCTCCCCCATTTTAGCATCAAGATTCCTGCAGACGTCGTAGTTGACGGATTTATTTTTCTTTGGATCACATGGCGGAATTTCGTACTGGCGAGGGAATTCAAGTTTCTCTGCAAAGGAGAATGATAAGATTTAGAGCGTGCAGTTGACGTCATCGCGTCATGTGATCAGTCTATATCCGCCATATTGGGCGGCAAATGAGTCGTCAGAAATACATTGTATGACTCAAGGACTGTTCTGATCTTCAGTTGTTTACTAGGCTGCCATTAAACAAGGGCAGTCAAAGAACCCGTAGACCTGCGTGTTCTTCAATCGTGATGGCACATGGCTGCCATACACAGTGTGGCGACTCAAATCTGAGGATACGCATTGTAAGAGCTTCCTGTCTAGCAGACGACACATTTTAGCTTACTAAATAGGCATCGACGCCAAATTAAACTCATATATAGTTGAAGCTGAATTATAATACAGGTATATGACCAATAATTGATCTGTAATATGCGATAACACTTATAAAAATTGGGAATTTGCAAAACTGAGTGTACGCATTGTAAGAATGCCTGTCTGAACGAGTGCACGCATTGTAAGACGACACAAATGGTTTCAAAAAATAGCCGATTTAACTATTCTGCCAAGGTGTTAGCTCAATGAAATTGACCCAAGTATTCATTTAAATGCACTCCTATCAAATATACCGGTGTACTCTGCTTACGAATAGTACATGTAATTAAGACCGCCACCACCTCACAAGGTGGCGGTCTTCATTGGTTTCACTGGATTTCTCTCTCTCTCTCTGTCGCCAATCTGTGGTTTCGGCAGGATAACCATAGCTTCCCGCTGGTACACCGGTGTAACGTAATTCAGTACTTAAGCATGGCACTTGGTAAAGTGAAATCCTTAGACTTTAAGGGTAAGTTTTACACTTAACTTAAGGAAGTTTTATGCATATGGCCCCAGGAACTTTCCAGGTGCTATTATAGGTTGTGTTGATGGAACACATATTTGGATAATTTCACCTCATTTTAATGAGGCTGACTTTGTCAACACTCGGAGACAGGAAAGGTTATCACTCCATATTAAAACGTTCAGTGATATGTGACCATATTAAGGGGAAATGGGTTAACTTAGTGGCAAGATGCCACAATGTTAATCCATGCCATCCCTATTGAAAGTGAAACTGACACGTGTTGTTACTAGTGGTTTGGGACATGGCCAACTGCGATGTTAACAACCAACTTACTAGCCTAAGTCCTAGTTGACAACTACATGTAGGCCTAGCCTACCTGATGGTACTGTCCCTAGCAGGGTTTTATGAATATGAAAATAGCAGGAAACTAAGGAGCAGGCAACTGGCATTTGGCAGCCTGCGTAGGCCTAGTTGGCTGCTAGTTTAGCAGCGTTTTATGAATGTGGACCCCACCAGGCTTTTTTGTAGTTGGTTTTCTTGTTGTTGTCGTTGGCTTCTTTGTTGTTGTTGTCGTCTTGGGTGTTGTGGCATTCGCAAAAGATCTTCTCTCTCTTGGCTCTGGCTGACACCGTCTCAGCATAAAGCTCGGTACCGTGTTTGACTGGAGGAGAACGAACATCACCGCCAGGAGTGACATTGTCGCCAGCAGTAACCACACAAACCTAGACGATAAAGAAGTAAAGCTACGTACACATGCATCCGTTTTTCCGACAACGAAAATGCGGCAACGACAATGCGGCGACGACAACGTCAACGGCAATGCGTTTTGGGTGTACACATGACTACGGCTATAAGTATACAAGGGGACGAATCTTACCAGCAAATGCGACAAGATGGACGACGACGACGTTACCATATGTGTACTTGCCACGTGTACTGATGTAATATACACGCATGACTTTCGTCCGACAACGGCAAAAAATCGCTCCTGAACCGATTCCAAAAATAAACGGATAATCGTATCGCATTACCGGATAGTCGTATAACCGTCCCGCAGTCATGTGTACGGATCAATTCATTTTCCTACGATCGATTTTTTTGCCGTTTCCGTATTGTCGTTGCCGCATTGTCGTTGTCGGAAAAACGGATGCATGTGTACGTAGCTTAAGAAGTATTTTAGAGTCAAACCGTGGTCTCCAAACACAATAGGGCCGTTTAGACGACAGTCTATAATCCACATGCGATCCGATCGCATCCGATTGTGGTTCAAAACGCTTGCCAAACACCTCACAGCGCCACCTATCTCCATTCTTCCGATATAGTATACACGCGATGGATTCTGGGATACACACGCATGCGTTTTGGGAAACCGGGGCGTGTTCGGCCCTGCTTGGAGGATGAACTCTCGCGTGTAACGCTACCCAATGCGGTCCATGTGGATTTAAAATGGTCCCGAATCCACATGGGACCGCATTGGACCACATACGACCACATTCAAATCTCGTTTGAACGCAAATGAGACCCGATGCGGGTCGATCGGATCCAATCGGATGGAATCTGAATGTGGTTTTTTGGCTTGTCGTCTAAACGGCCCTAATGGCGATGATCCTGCCCAAATACAAGGGGAGGAAGACACTGAAAGGACGACACTTGTCCGCCCCTGGGGCTAAGTACAGTATGCCTGTACATTTGGTGTATATTTGAGGTCGAAGCGCCCCGCGAAATCTTCGGCCATGTAGAATTAGCGGAATCAGCAGATCTGGCGGATTTAGCGGATTCTGTAGAAAATTGAATAAAATTTGATAATAAATGGAAGTTAATTTAGTAATATAACTTTTTAAAGTGTTCTATATGCTGCACAGGTTATAAAGGAAAAGCCGCAACAGCGTCGCGAACCGCAACTGGCGGAACTATTCCTGCAGACCACGATTTTGTTTCCCTATTTGGATTACCGACTGTGAAAGGTATTTTCGCGCTCCTTTATAATCTGTGGGGCACAACACATGAAAAATTATAATACATAACTTAATTAGTTTCCATTCATCATTGAAGTTTATTCAATTTTATACAGAATCCGCTAAAACCGCCAGATCTGCTGATTCCGCTAATTCTACATGACCAATCTACTCGACGGAAATATATGTAATCGATTTTGATGAAATTTCACACAGCTCTAGGAAGGACACTAAACATTAGTCAGAGAGGTTTTTTAAAATTCTGATGTTTGTGTCTCGAGAAATCGCGCGAGACGTGAAAGACGCGAAATTTGCATCTGCCCCTACTTGAAGTCGCACGAAAAATAGGCCTCTGTATCAATGCGCCTCAGTAGAATAGCCAGATTCATGATGCGTTTCCCCCATAAATGCGACTACGATACAATCAGAATGTATCCATGGTTCTCCAGGCGCGGATCCAGAGGGGGATTTGGGGGGGGGGTCGTGCCTGCTCTCCACCACCAATTGTTTTTTTCTCAATAAAAATGCAAAAATATAGCTTCTGTTTTGATACTGAGATACCAGGAAAACGCATTTACTGCCTTCTAGATTTCAAAATGTTCTGGGGGAGCCCCCCCCCCGCCCCGTTGGCGCGTGCATCTTCGGCGCCCGCCTGCAACGACACCCTTCGCCGGCCCTGCCCCCTCTGCCAAAAATCCTGGATCCGCGCCTGTTATCCAAAATGACATGGACATACTGTACAGGGTGTCCCAGAGAAAAAAGTCCTTAAATAAGGGGTTAATATGCCATAAAGTTCGGGCAAAATGCTTTTAAATGATGCATAAGTGATATCGATTCTCAGGTCATGCATCGCTGAATACCTTGTTTTGAAAATGGTACGCATGGCAACTGCATGAATTATGCACCAACACCTTCCGCCGCACCATCACTGCATATTGATAAAAATTAAATGGTCCATGGACCATGTGCTCACCTGTGGGTCAACTTACCATAATCCGAATGGGCCAAAATTTGCTGGACACGTAGACAGTACCAAGATCACACCATGTTAGAAGATTCTGGGTCAAATAGCCACGAAACGTGCCACCTAATGGCAAAATTTTGAACTTTGACCTCTGTGACCTTGAAAAAGAGGTCAAACCCAAAACCCGTGTTATATATATATATCGGGTGTCCCAAATGAACCGCTTTTTTTGACAAGTATTTTCTCAGCGATAGATAAACCGAATTCATTGGAAATTTTCACAGAGTAACCCTAGGGTATCACCAACAAGTCTGCGACATACTGTATCTAGGAGATCGGTCGCAAATTATGCGAGTATTGTCAAATTCAAAACAGCATGTCAAAACACCTACGTGCATGAACATGATGAAGGTCACATTGCACAGCTCTGATATTGGATTTTTTGACATGCTGTTTTGAATTTGACAGCACTCGCATAATTTGCCACGGCTCTCTTAGATATTTTGCAGACTAGTTGATGATACCCTAAGGTTACTCTGTGAAAATTTCCACTGAAATCGGTTATCTATCGCTGAGAAAATACTTGTCAAAAAGCGGTTCACTTTTTTGGGGGACACCCGATATATCATGTATCCTCATTAGGCATCTGTGATAAAAATTTGGTGATGATTCGACCAAGGATAAGGCAAAAATAGCACTTTAAATGTATTCAGTTTACCCACCCTGGTGGCCAAGCCAGGAACCATATGGGACCGAAACTTGGTGTGTGATTATAAAATGTCCCCTGTACACGATCAAATTTTGCATCCAATTTTTTTTTGAAATTCAGATTCCGGGCCAATTCCGGGCTTCAATGTATAAACCCGCATGCAGGCCTTTATTGAGCATGTTCAGAAAATTGGATGAAAATTTCGATCGTTTACAGCGGGCATTACTCTCATCTAGGGGTACACCCTTAGTCAAAAATAAATGCCGAGCTAATTTTCCGGCATATCTCCACAATCTAGCGCCACTAGGGCACCTTTTAAGACCATAAACTGGAAGTTATTAAACAACTGTGTTTTTGGGAAACGTTTGAAATTTGGCCAAAATATCATGTTTTTTTAATGCTCACTTGTTCGGGTTGAAACTGGCACTGTTTTGAAGCAAATCTGTTTCTGGACAATACATTTTTTTTTTAATTCAAAATTGAGCAACTTTGTGACGATTTATGATGATTTTTCTGTGGAATAAAATCCCCGCAATTCCAGTTGACTCCAAGCAACGTTTTATCAATACCCCGATCACGTGAGTAAGTCCATTGAAGGCCTATTCAAATCGGGGCCTATTCAAACATTTATGTTGGCCCCAATAACAGGTTACGCAGGTGTTTATGAGTGTCACAAAAAGGCCTGCATCAATGGCAGTTTCTGACCACGATTACCCAGTGCAACTCACACCGTATGTCAGTCAACAAGTTCACCTATTGTGAGACACACGATTCATAATTTCACAAAGGGACCTATTACTCCACTATTGATGTCAGTCGCTCCTTTTGTGGTTGAGAGGCTAATGAATATTCACCACACTGGGTAATGCTAAAATTCTGTGCCTTGAGTGCATGGAAGAATGGCAAGAACTGGGAAAACCAGTAGAAAATCATCTGTAACTGAGAATTTTAGCATTCTGAAAATTTTCATGTGTCCAGAAATACATGTAGATTGGCGTCAAAACAGTGCCAGTTTCAATCCGAACAAATGAGTATTAAAAAAACATGTTATTTTGGCCAAATTTCAAACTTTTGCCAAATATACAGTTGTTTAATGATTTCAAGTTTTATGGTCTTAAAAGGTGTCCTAGTGGCCTTAGATTATGTCATGAAAAGAAAACGTGGCTATGAAAAATATTCATGGAGATATGCCGGAAAATTAGCTGGGCATTTATTTTTGACTAAGGGTGTAGGGGGCTGGGGGGCCATTCCACACCCTACTTCATACAAATCAAAATTATTCCTATGCATGGATAGTTAGCAAAACAACTTTCTGCCACAATTAAATGTTGATATATACCCGTAAATTGATATATGAACTTAAGTGATATTGTAGGTATTTTTGGCACTAATTAGATTAAAAGCCTTTTGGGTCCGGGCGAGTGATCTGGGGCTATTCCACCCCTGTACAAAAAATGCATAAAAGAGGCTATTACTGCTCAAAATTCACATGCATTGTTTATTTTTACTGGCTACAGTTTGCTACTCAAATGAAACATCCTTTCAACCTGGCAAAGGGGCATTAGGCAACAGATTTCTGTAAATATGCCATTGGGGCTATTCCACGCCCTATGGGGTAGTGGAACTTACTCATTATATATTCTGATCAGAAACTCAGGTTTGGCATAACCATCTTTATCATAATATATGCTTGACTACTAATTTAAAATAGTTTTCCCGAAGACTTTGTACTTGGGGGGCTTGCCACACCCTGGGGGGTGGAATAACCTCGAGCACATGATTGTGTTTACATACTCCTCCTGCCCCACGTAACATGTATGAGTCTAGATATATGGCACCTGATTGAACTGTAGGCATCTGCTAGAGTACTAAAAACATATGTGGCCCTTGTCTTTCGTGTAATGTGAAGTATACTTAGCAGTTTAGAAGTCCAGGCGGTCCACTTTCAGGGTTACATTTTTTTATTCCTTTGTTCATCAAGCCCTTGCTTGGCTACTGGTTACAGCGGAGGGATAATTCTTATTAGCAAATCAGAGGAGACCTTACTTAAGACAGAGGCAGTGATAATTAGTTCATCTGTCCAACAACAGAGGGTAGATGTGACAATTGGTGCGAAGGGGGTGGAATTACCCAGGGTGTGGAATGGCCCCCCAGCCCCCTACATGTGCACAAAGTTTCAGATCAATAGCCTCAGCTGTTACAATTACAAAACATGCCCCCGACGCCGACGACGATGGACGACTATCTCCATGGCTCACAGTGTGAGCTGATGACGATCACGACGATATTACATTTCCGTGTCTGATTGTAAAAAAGAAATGTCCAGGGACATTGTGCTCACCTCTGTGATAAGTCTGTGTGGTTAGTGAAACCGTGACTCTCATGGTGAATGTTGAAGGATCAGTACAGATAAGATAAAGCTGAATACACCAACAAGTATTTGTACATGTATGATCTGATAAGTATTATCAGTCAATGACATGAACTCAGGCGATGGGGCCAGAAGGAGTACGATTTCTGAATACAAGTGGTATTTGTGAACAAACCGCGCTTTCCTGTCTAGGTCGCAGATGTCAATGAAATGGTCCATGGACCATGTGCTCACTGGGTTGGACATAATACATGTAATAGTCTAATGACAGAGGCAGGTACGTATCAGTTATGAGCAATCTGGGTCAAGTCATTCCCAGGTAGGACTTTGATTATTTTTGGGTTACGCCACCTGGCGGCCATATTGGATGTCCGATCGGGCCGAAACTTCACATGGACATAAAGGTCATCTGCAGGAGGCCACATATCACATTGGAGCGCTTTGGGTTAAGGCGTTCCTGAGTTACAGCACTTTGATGATTTTTGGGTTACGCCACCTGGTGGCCATGTTTGAAGTCAAATCAGGCCAAAATTTGACATGCATGTAAAGGTCATCTAGATGGAAGTAAATATCAAATTTGAGCACTCTGCGTCAAGCCGTTCCCGAGTAATAGCACTTACTTGATTTTCAGGTTGCGCCACCTGGCGGCCATACTGGATGTCAAATCGGGCCGAAACTTGGTATTTTTTAAGGTACCCCTCCAATGCACGTTTATGCAAGATATGAAGTCGCTCGGTGAAATAATGACAAACTGTGGCAGGTTCGTCACTTTTGTCGAACTTTGACCTCTGTGACCTTGAAAAGTAGGTCAAATCAAAAACCCGTTATATATGTTATGTATCCTTATTAGCTACACCTATGATAAAAATTTGGAGATGATCTAGTCATTAGTTCAGGAGTTATTGCACTTTTTGTGTTTTTGGTTTCCGC
>NMRB01002679.1:39279-51741 GCA_002633025.1 Notospermus geniculatus
AAACGTATGTTCCGTTGTAACGGCCATTTGGCAGCGTCGTCAATAGGGAGTTTTCGCAAAGCGCCCCGAAACGCCAACGCGAACGCCAATTCCATTGTTCAACGCCGCGAAGAGAACAACGAACAATAGCGGGATAGAAGTTCGCGTCGGCGTTTCTGGGGATTGCGAAAACTCTCTATTTTTTCTTCGAATCGCCGAACAGGCAAAGGTGATCCAGCGGTGGAATCGGGTCTTCCGTCAAAAGTGGGAGTCGTGGTGGTGGTGGTGGTGGCGCTAAGCTGCATTTTGTCAGTAGCAGAACAAAGACTGGTTTACAAAGCACAATAATAGCGCATGGCTCATTGGCCTTGTTCCATTTACTTGGTCAAACTCGCGCCCGAGTAACTTGGTCAAAGAGAAAACGACACCTCCCACTTGCTCTCTCGGTTGAATTAAAACTTGCATGTATTGTATCATTGATTTTATCCATTTGGTAAACCTGGCCAAGAGGCGGAGTTTTTAGCGGTTTCAATAGTTGTTGCGCAACAGAGCTCATTCATCCACACCGACGGTCATTGGAATCAGGCGGGTCTATCAATGAAAGTGGGTGGGGTTACCATTCAAAACCGAACGAAAACGGGACGTACACATAACCCACGTGACTGGGCACGGCCAGTCATAAATGGAGTACCAAATGTTCATGGCCGAAAACTCGACCTTTATAAGTTTAGTTTTGATACATACCTAAGGGTACCAAGACACATATTAAGGCACGGTTAAAGCATCCTACATGTAGCTACTACTATTATGAGGTGTGGGTCGAAGTCCATTTTTCAATGGCTTCCTGGCGGCCATATTTGAAGTCCAATCAGGTTGAAATTTGGTGCACTTGTGCAGGGTGCCTAGATATATCTTCACACCAAATCGCAACACTCTATGTCAAATAGCCACGAAATGTGCCACCAAACAGTGGAATTTTGAACTTTGACCTCTGTGACCTTGAAAAGTAGGTCAAATCAAAAACCCGGGTGATGATGCCTCATCAGAGGAAGCCACCATAAAAGTTTCGTGGTTCTAGCTAGCAACGTTCAAGAGATATGGCCAGAAGGTTTTCACAAAGCGCCCCTCTACAGGCCAGAGTGTACAACCAGCAGCGCTAAGTTTCGGCCCAATGATAGTTTTTACCATAGGGTACCTGTACACCAAATTTCAAGTTTCTAACCCAAGCGGTTTAGAAACGTGCCACCCCTGTTTAACACCATGAGAGAAGTTGACCTCGCAGAGGTGAGCTAAAAATGACCAAGTACATGTACAATGAACACTAAGGCTTCCGTTACATAGAAGTATACGGCATACGAAAACACCGGTTAACAATGGCTTCACGGTGGTGAATCCTCGGAATGCCTTTGTTAACCGGTGTTTTCGTATACCGTATACTGCCTTACATATAGAAGTATGCGGTATACGAAAACACCGGTTAACAAACGCATTCCGAGGATTCACCACCGTGAAGCCATTGTAAACCGGCGTTTTCGTATACCGTATACTTCGATTGAAGCCTAACGGAAGGGTTGGTTCTAAACCTGGCACTGGCACGCTGGCACTGGCACTGGCACTGGTATCATATTATGGCCAGAAATCATGAAAAAATGTATATATACGAAACAGTTATTATTTTGGAAGATAATAGGGCCAACCAGTTTAACATGGATCAATTCTGTTGGGAAAAAAATTAAATTTTTTTTTCTAGTTTTTTTAAAGATTTTTCAACATAATTGATCCATGTTAAACTGGTTGGCCCTATTATCTTATTATCTTCCAAAATAATAACTGTTAGGTAAATATACCATTTTTCATGATTTCTGACCACAATATGATGCCAGTGCCAGTGCCAGTGCCAGCGTGCCAGTGCCAGGTTTAGAACCAACCCCTAACGGAAGCCTTGCGGCATACAATGAGGACATGTACATGTACATGCAGGACACAACAAAATTTGGGTCAACTTGAACACGGCTTTTGTCACAAGCGCGAAAACTTTTGAGAAGGAATTGCCTACCAGTTGCCTTTCGCGGGAAGTCGAGTTCCTATGCTGTGTATGAAGGACATTTCGGCCGAAAGATCTGGTGTGTTCCTGACGGAGAGCAGACGACGATGTGTCTGGAGCGCTGTTCTATCCTCCTGTAAATCTGTGGTATTGATCTCGACGACAACGAGCCAGGCTTCGCTCTGTACACAATAAAAATGGTTGTTAAAACATTTGTGGAGATGCAGTATAGACCCGACCGGCCACGTAGCTCCGTAACCAATCCAATGACGTACAGCTTTGATCGGAAATCAAACTCGTGAACCAAAATCAACTTGCACCAGCAGGTACCGTACTTCTATCACTTCACAATGATGCATTGTTTTTCGTTCGAATATCGAGCGCAAAATACGGCAACAGACTGATCAGACAATAAGTCAGGTGCATGAGTTTGAGGTAAAATACTAGGCCTAATTGTTCAGAGCCAACCAAAAAACGTGATTTCCATGCGGATTTTGGGCAATAAATGGTCTTCTGCCTCCCAGAATGGCTTTTGCCCCCCCCCCCCCGGGCCCGATGACCAAAAAGTTAAATACGGCCCTGTTGTTGCACAACAATTTTTGAATTCCTTAATCCTAGGCCTGGCTCCATCAGGAGAACTTCAAAACCCGCTTCAAAAATGCAAAAAAGTAGGTATTGTCCTCCCTGATGAGAAGTAGCACAACAACATGAAGGGGACGAGGTTTCTCATACAACACTGGCTAATCTTTCAAACCCTGTCATTCCAACCAACCACAAATTCACATGCCACAAGTCAGCTTCCGTTCCAGTAAAGCACATGACGGGGATATTATCGAACAAGTAACACACAACATGCATAAATATAGGCTAATTGATGAATAAATTAATGAGGCGACCAGCAGGAAAAACTGTATCCGCAGTTGGAATGTTTAGAAGACTGAAGAAATTGACACGGTAAGTAACTTGCACGCTGATCCAACTTGCTTCGGCTTGATTATAAGTCTAACGACAGCTAGGAGCCAAAAATCTAAGCCAAAAGGCCCTCGATCGCAACCGCTACAAAACTAAGCGTGACCCAACTACTAAACTAAGACCAAAGTACTAAACTAAGACCTACATGTACTAAACTAAAGCCCAACTACTAAACTAAGACCTCATCCGCGACAAAACGAAGACCCACCATCCACCAAGATCCAATTGATTAACGAATTTCACAATATTGATTAAATCTACTGCATGACTGCCTGCCTTTTCGCTCTCTTATCGCTATTCGTTGAGTCCTGTTTCTTAATACACGTCTTCCTCTAGCCAATAGGTATATAAATTAGGTCAGTATGCCAGTCGTATATCATGAACAAACAGTTATTTGTAACGTACGTAATACCTGCCACTTGAAAAAGCACTTATAATACATGTACCTATATCTCTGCATGTCTGTCGGTATACCTACAAGAGGGAAGAAATTCACATACCTTCATGTACATTGAGCAGAACGCAGAAAAAATCGATGTCAGCCCGCCTCGTGAATGGTAACACCCAGTGGGAAAAATCTGAACCAGCTATATGCGTGTGAAAAAAGCAGGTCGATGGGACAAAAATTGGCCTGATATTCAACTCATTCCCACATCATGACATTCAAGCCTTGTTAGAAGGTTCTGTATTTGTAGACATTTTTTTCTTCACCCTGAACAATGTCACGGAGAAAGATGTGTATAGAAATACATACGGTAGTACAAACTTATGTAAAGCGGTTACAGGTTGTCAGGGCACAAGGAGATATATCATCGGGGAGATATATCATCATTTGAGATATATCATCGGGGAGGGGCTGACCCTAACGTTTACCCCTAGTTTCGACCCTATTGACCACAGGCTCCTGTGGTCTGGCGGTTGCACCTTTTTCGACGTCTCGTCCATGTTGCACCGCGGTAAGGACGTCGTCGTAGTTGCTCGGTCTTGGGGACAACCGCTCGCAGCGCCGCCCTGTCGGAATAATAAGGAGTATGCCGGTTCCTCATTGATAGGATAGACAACAGGAGGGACACGACTTCCTAAATGCTGACGAAAAAATGATACTGATTCAAATGTAGCTGATGTAAACCTTACCTTCATATCCTTTAAATAGAATTGTCATCCTGTGGTATTAGGGAGGTTTAGAAGTCAAACGATAAACTTAAACTTTACGACAACGTTATTTTTGTACCGAAAATGCAACAGTATGAAAAATAACGTTGTCGTAAAGTTTACGTTTATCGTTTGATATCTAAACCTCCCTAATCAGTGGTCCCTCCGTTTTCACTGAAATAAAAACGGTTTGGGGAAGAGGAAGTCTTGAACCTCAAAATGCAGGGCATGTTGTGGCCGGTGGCTACCGGATACCCACCGCTGGATATGACTCGCCCGCGGATCATGCAATCTGCACAGCAGAACCAATAGAATATTATGCGATTCACTTTGTTTTCACCCGGCTTTCAATTCAATCCAGCCGCTATCGTTCAATAACTAACAGATACAGGTGATTTTTTGAATTTCAATAGCTCAGTGGTTAGTACGCCCCACTGAAACTTTGAATCGAGAACAAACCGTCGCTATAGGGCCTACCAACAACTTGATTACACGATAGGACAAGTGTCCGCATCAAATATAGTTCCAAATCCGCTGGCATTGCTAGGTTCTCGTTAACTTTTCCAAAACGAATCGCAATAATATCGATCGGGAGAGACAAATGTAATTTTTTCGGTGAAAATTGGCCCAAAACTGTCCTGGGTATTCAGAATGCAAGTTTCTTGCAATGGCAGGGATAGTATCGACGACCGGAAGTAGTCAAACTCTGGACATGCGCATGAGGTCGCCCCGGATGATTCGCCCTAGACTGGTACCCGATCCTAACTATTTTACATCGGGCTTTTGCATATGTTAGGACCGGGCGTGCCTACCGCCTTCGTGCCTCCGATTGGTCGGTGCTGGCGCAGGTGGTAAGTATGTGAACTATTATGTTGATAGATTTTCTATTTTTAACATGGAAAACCCCCGGCGTGATTGGTGAATTGAATTTCCTGGGTCAAAGGTCGGTCACCTTCTATCTGCATTCTGGTACGTCAGCCGTATTGAGAATTGAATAAATTTACATAATTAAAATTTTCAAGTGACGTCACTGTCAGAATTCCTCCACAAATGGCGGCCACGACTGGTCCTACCATTCAAAAGCGACACCATCGGTAGGACCAGGTACTAGTCTAGATTCGCCCCAAGGATAATTTACCCTGGTGGCGCAGTCTTGACGTAATGTAGGCCTACCGAGCCTACCTCTCATGATCCACGACGAGACATCCAGCATGGTCGAACGCTCAGACTTTGGAAGGTCTAAAACGGGGCGTGACTCCGGCTTCAACTACCAGAATGAATTGCAGTCCGCTGTAGACATCCTTGATAAAACAGATTCGATAGACGTTTGCAAATCGTAAAATGCCGTAACTTTATGGCAGAATAATTTTGACTCGTAATCGGAAGTGCACACAAATCGCAAATATTATAGTCCTGTTTCAAGTCGTAACGACTAGGATTACGACTTCAATATTCATTACTTATCCGCACTTCCGATTTATAAGGCCAAATATTTCTGCCTTCAATTTATGGTGTTTGACGAATTGAAAACGTCTATCAAATCGTTTTTATCAAGGATGTCCATAGCGGACTGCAATTCATTCTCGTAGTCACGTTGAAGTCGGAGTCGGAAAGAGTATGCCGGTTCCTCATTGATAGGATAGACAACAGGAGGGACACGACTTCCTAAATGCTGACGAAAAAATGATACTGATTCAAATGTAGCTGGTGTAAAACTTACCTTCATATCCTTTAAAGAATTGTCATCCTGTGGTGTTAGGGAGGTTTAGAAGTCAAACGATAAACTTAAACTTTACGACAACGTTATTTTTGTACCGAAAATGCAACAGTATGAAAATAACGTTGTCGTAAAGTTTACGTTATTTTTTTTTTATCGTTTGATATCTAAACCTCTAATCAGTGGTCCCCTCCGTTTTCACTGAAATAAAAACGGTTTGGGGAAGAGGAAGTCTTGAACCCGTGTCTCAAAAACGCAGGGCATGTTGTGGCCGGTGGCTGGCTACCGGATACTTACCGCTGAATGTGACTCGCCCCCGGATCATGCAATCTGCACAGCAGAACCAATAGAATATTATACGATTCACTTTGTTTTCACCCGGCTTTCAATTCAATCCAGCTGCTATCGTTCAATAACTAACAGATACAGGTGATTTTTTGAATTTCAATAGCTCAGTGGTTAGTACGCCCCACTGAAACTTTGAATCGAGAATAAACCGTCGCTATAGGGCCTACCAACAACTTGATTACACGATAGGACAAGTGTCCGCATCAAATATAGTTCCAAAGCCGCTGGCATTTTATGCTAGGTTCTCGTTAACTTTTCCAAAACGAATCGCAATAATATCGATCGGGAGAGACAAATGTAATTTTTTTCGGTGAAAATTGGCCCAAAACTGTCCTGGGTATTCAGAATGCAAGTTTCTTGCAATGGCCGCCGGTTATGGTATATTATAGTCGTGTTTCAAGTCGTAACGACTAGGATTACGACTTCAATATTCATTATTTATCCACACTTCCGATTTATAAGGCCAAATTTTTCTGCCTTCTTGGTGTTTGAGACGAATAGGGAACCCCGATCACGCAGACCACGCGAGAATATACGCGTGGGTTTGAACTGATAGTACACCGACGCCACCTATTATTCATGACGATTCAAGGTGTGATTTGCCGTGCTTGGTGAACCGCATCTCTCGAACAATGAGCCTCTATAGGTGTCACGTCTGCTCTATCCGTCTCACGTGACCAACTGGCGCTCCCCATTGAAAACGTCTATCAAATCGTTTTTATCAAGGATGTCCATAGCGGACTGCAATTCATTCTCGTAGTCACGTTGAAGTCGGAGTCGGAAAGGTGCTAAACCTCGCTACTGGGTGGTGTACAGGTTTAATTCAAAAGTAAGCCCTTGGTCTACGCTGGTTGAATAATGAAAAAACAATGACCTTTTTATATTTGGACTACATGTGCATTTATATTGAGCAGTGAATCGAATGATTATATGAAGACTTGAATCACTTTCACGGAGTTGAACTTATTGAGACATCTTCTGTCCTCAGGTACGGTGTGTTATGAAAACTATGATAACCACAGAAGCTTTTCAGTTGTTGTTTTCTTGTATGTCGATACTTCTGACCGGATGCACAGCTCCGTCTACCGACTATAGTTTAAACTCCGCAACAAGCGCGAGATGATTGCGAAATCCAAAATATCGGTGCAGTAATACTGTCAACAATTAATACACCTGGAATAAAAATATAACTACTAATCCCTCTCAGTCTGAAGGCGGGTACCGTTCGGTGGCCAATGTATACGGATTCAAGGGAATATTCTCTTTCATTTCGTCAACTTGTTTCGTATATAAAACCTTTCCGTTGAGCACGAGGGATTCTTCCATTTTGTTGTTCTTCCACTTCCGGTGGACAAAAGGAATATATTTTTTGTACAATTTGCATTTTGGGTTGCCTTTCAGAGCGCAAACACTAGTGGCCTTGTAATGTTTCACCAAGTGTGTGACAGGATCGCGCGGGGCGTTTAACCAGAAGGTCGACATGGGCCTCCTATGCAGAGGAAATATATCTTTAAGTTTATAATAATACATATCAGGATAATCCGAGCGGATTATATGGGTAGCGTTCCGGTTGAAGAAAAACATGTCGATGGAGGGATGTTTGTATCGTCCAATATCCGCGTAATATACCTCTGACGTCACATACTGACTGTCATGGAGTCGGATTTTATGATGCGTGCACTGTTTGGGTACAAATCTCGTCTGTGCGTCGATTTTATCCACGATGTCCACTCTATCTTTGTATTCGACCCAAAAATCCATGTCTTGGTCCCAGGGTATGACGTCATGATGCCTCCACGATCCAAGCAAGGTTCCAAACGTCATGAAATACGTCCATTTGTGTTTGATCGCCATTTCGTCGAAATATTTCATGAGTCGGAGATACGCTTGCCGTGTTCCCTCCGCCATTTTGGAATTAAGGTTCCTGCAGACGTCGTAGTTGACGGATCTATTTCTCCTCCGGTCACATGATGGGATTTCGTAGAGGCGAGGAAATTCAAGTTTCACTGCAAGGGAGGATGATAAGATTAAAGATAAGGAGGAATGATTGGGCCATACAAGTGCCGATGGCTTCTAGAAATGTGCGCTCAACCAAGTCAGCCAATCGGAAAGACCGACCAAAAACAACGGGATACTGCATGTGAGATCAACAGTCCAACACCATCTGATCCATGGTGACCTGCAAATCACTGTCCCTCACACTGGCAGTGTGTGGTTGACCGAACTGACTTCTTTGTGGAAAAGAGAGTACATGTACGGTATAGCGCAGATATGATTCTGACTGGCTGCATGCAGGCACCCTCACTCACCAGGCTTTTTTGTAGTTGTTGTCGGTGCTGTTGTTGTCGGCGTCGTCTTGGTTGTTGTGGCCGGGGCGTTCTTCCGCTTCCCGACAGGATTTGGGACTTGTGGCACCGGCTGACACTGTCTCAGCATAAAGCTCGGTACCGTGTTTGACTGGAGGAGAACGAACATCACCGCCAGGAGTAATATTGTCACCAACAATAACCACGCGTACCTAGAAAATAAAGTACGTTTTATCATAAAGAATCAAACCCCTAAAGCAACCACCTGGTTTCCGACATTCTGAGAAAACGTGATACCCAAAGAAATTTTCAATGAAACTTTCTCCAATTGTTTTATATATGACAGCTATGGGTCTTCTCCATGATGTGTGAAAATTCCATACGAGTCCATTCAGTAGTTCTTGTGATATGAAACATTTAGCAGCCAGTCCCCTTGCGCACAATGTGTCTCTCGGGTATCTGCTATACATTTAGGTAGACTACTGTACACTCATGGCCAAAAGTANAATATTATTTTAACATGGAAATTTGGGTGATAAGAGCCATCTGGTGAGAAAAACTGGAAGTCATCGGACAAGCAATAGCATGTGCCCAAGTGGTTGCTTGATGTCTTTATGGTTTTATGCTGATGTCCGGTCGACCTTGCGATGGCACAGAACAGGCGCAGACTGACTTTTGATGATCACTTTGCGTCTGAGGCACGACCGCGTGGACAAAGTACAACAAGACCGTGTGCTTCAGTGGCTTTTACGGTGGTGGGGCTACGGCTCACATACACGCTGAGCAAGCTATGCATTTTCGAATACATGTATACCATAAAGGAATCAACCATAAAGGTTCAACTTACAAATTTAGCATTTTATGAATGTGGACAGTATCCCTTTAAACATCAACAGATTTGCATTCCGACTCTTCCATATGATAGGCAAGACCCTTCTGCATGTTCACTGCAAATTTTGTTGAATTCCGACAAGTTGATGTTATGATACAAAAGGACTGAATTAATGAGAACCCCACAAACGATTTGAGCGCAGGGTCATCTGTGTAGATTTGAATAGGCTAACGTACATTTGCACGTGGAACACAATTGTGCTGAAAATTGCTCTGTTATCCTCAGAAATGGAATTCAAAGCATCAAGTTGACAGGTTCATGTATCCCTTCACCACAAAAATAGTTGAAGCGCCTGCCTATTACGTATGTTAACCGGCATTTTCGTATACCGTATACTTCCATGTAAAGGAAGCCTTATGGTTGATTCATTTATGAATATACGTATAGGCTATTGTGCTATTGTCAGTGTACTAGTTAATACATGTACATTGTATATTTAATTAAAACGATTTACATTGCGTATATAGGCCTGGTGTGGTCGATGATATCAATATCATCATATGGCGAGCAAGATGACATCTGAGCTAGAAAAAAAAGGATTGATCAAATCAGCATGTGTTGTGTACAATAATCACAGTGCAAAGTGCTTTCCAATGATACATTGGTTGGGGTCGTCTGGTAATGCATTTCTGAGCACCATTTATTCGAAAATGCCAGATGGTAATTACATGAATTAAGCACCTGCACTTTCCACTTGCCCGCATAATCTAAAGGCGGTGACAGACCGGCGCGTAAGCAACGCGTCGGGAAAGCGTTCAACCAATCAGGGAGGCGGTAACACGGACCGAAACACCGAAGAATCTGATTGGCGGAACGCCTGCACGATGCGTCGCGTACGCGCCAGTCTGTCACCGCCTAAAGGCCCGTTTCCACTATAGCGGATTCCGCGGCGGTTTGCGGCGAGCGGTGCGGTTTTCACAGGGCTTTGGATAATCCTTCGATGGTTTAACAATACAATGGCAACTGAGCAAATGGCACTTGGCCCAGAAAGGCACTCTTTCGGTTTTATCGAGTATCGGGCAGATGGGGGTTAGGATTTGGGGTTTGGTTGAAACTGAGTGATCACCAGCTTCATATACAGCACAAAAAAATGACAAAAAGTGATCAATTAATGGATTTAATAAACTTTCCATACTTTCCGGTACTTTCCATATTTCCAGGTTTCCAGCTTTCCAGCATTCCGGAAACTACAGACTACCAATGGAATCAACATAGAAGTGATTCGAACGCCGACGCCGACGCCATATGCTGGTGGAAACGAGGAGCGGCCTAAGGTCGGCCTTTGTTTCCGCGTCGTTGGTCACGGCGCGGAAAAAAACAATGCTTTCGAGCGTTTCCGCGCACGGAAACGCGCCAATGGAAAGCAGGCCTTAAGGTATTGTTCCACGTGAGAGTTTTCTCGCGCAAGTAGGCTCTCAATGGGCAACTCAACCAAAGAGAAAATGGATAATCGTTTGTGCCATTGGTGTCAGCATAATCCGTATTAAAGAAATCAACAATGGTGAATTGCCCATTGGGAGCCAACTTGCACGAGAAAACTCACGTGGAGGAGTGCCTTAAAGGGATACTCCACTCATTGTGTAAAATTTTGNTTTGAATGACTTTGAGGCGATTTTTCCCCGTTTTATTGATTATTCTCCTCTCTGCCAAGGCGACGGCCATCTTGGATTCCGAGCCTGGCAGAGACATTCTCAACTGAGAGCTCGAAAGTGGCGGAAAGACCCGAAGTGTTACGAATGCACCACAGAACGCACGAACGTTAATAACTCTGGTGTACGAGATTGATCGGAAGAATGGGATAGGTGGCGCACGAACCACATCGTCAACTTCACAAAATATTCTCGCCAAAGCGTCAATTTGCCCTTTGTAAGTGTTTACCAGGTATTACATCGCTTTTTCGAAGCATTTTCAACACATCTTTGTAAAATTGGGCGTTTAGTTTTATCATTTTATCTGACGAGATTTCGAGAATGAGATGAGATGACGCATGCGCATCGATTCAATACTACGCATGCTTCGCCATCATGTGCGTTGTTTATACGTTGTTTTTGCACAGGTGTTGCATGATGATCAGGCTACCGTAATCAGCTGCCAACAACATGACATGGCTAGGCTAGGGCCTTAGGCCTATGGCTAGGCCTGCTAATGCGCCTTCTATTCTACGATAGCTAGGCTAGGCCTACCTACATCTTCTATTCTACGCCTAACAAATAGCAATGCAAACATGACAAAATTGCCATGGCATGGGTGATTGAAGATTGCGCTGGCTGAGCATGCTGAGTGCACTGTAGCAGTGTAGGCCTACATGCTGAGGGTATACATTTGATGTACACCGGTACTGGTACAGGCAGTACATGCATCTTACCCATTTTACTCATCCCTTAAATCAGTGTTAGGCCTACAGATAATTCATTGTGGACAGTCACATTGCCATTCACTGTATCCAGTGCCCGTGGTATCCAGCCTGCCATTTAGGCCTAGCTTAGGCCCATCGTACAATTGCTTATCTTTCTAATCTAATGCCATTTCCATTTCGCAATCATTCTCTTTCCAGTATGTAGACGTCTTTGGCATCCGGCACCACCTGGCAGCAATAAAGCTCCATAAAAGGTACCACTGACACAATTAAAGCTTATCGAAGTCAGTAAGAAAAAGACAACTAGCAGCAAAGATGGAGAAAAAACGATGTGGATCATTGGAATTGCTCATATCACGCAAGCAGTGAAAAGACAATCGACCTGCTGGCCAGGTCAATCATGTCATGTTCTCTCGAAATCCCGAATTTTTGAAGCAAAAAATCTGACTAACTGCACAAAAAATTGGGAAAATAAGGCTCGGGGGCCCTCGGGAACCGTCATAGGAAGGTGCCCCGAGCCTTATTTTCTCAATTCAGTGTGCAGTTAGTCAGATTTTTTGCGTCATAAATTCGAGATTTCGAGTCACTTTACATAATCCTTAAAGTCCTTATTTATCCACAAAAAACCACGGGGATTCACTCCCATAGTTGTTATCCCTTTTAACCAAAAATGTCTTATATGTATTAATTGAATCG
>NMRB01002680.1:0-14715 GCA_002633025.1 Notospermus geniculatus
CATTTTTGACATACCGTATTGAATTAGTTGCATAATACGTGTCCGTTTTGTTCAAATTGAAAAAGAATTTGCTACGGAGCCAAAAGACAAGAGTAAAAAGATATGATAATTCGTGGAGCTGAAGAATACCTGAATCTAGTTACGTAGCTTTCTTGCTTTTCGTTCATGCCATGGGAATATTTGATAAATCTCAGGTCTTTACAAGGTTTTCTGGCTTGGTATCTTCGCCGGGTAGCTTTGCGTCACCATTATTGGCCAAATTGGCAGAAAATTCAACTTTCTATTCGCATAATCTTATACAGTGTCCGCAACTCATTTGATGATGTAATCACGAGTGCAGTTCCTCGGCTAGGAGAGCACTCCTCACCAGGCATACAACACTGAAAAAATATTTAAACCAGACCACGGGCATGGGTGGCACTCTCTTTAAGCTAGGCTTAGGCATGTAGAACATCGCCTTTCTTTGATGAACGAAAGAGGATACTTTTTGCATGGTTTTAAGCAGTCATACATATCCAAGTCGACGCAGATTCAATGGCTATCTATAGCCAACGACATGAATTTTTTTCCTTCACATGCAACTGTATCGCAACTTCAAAGCATTTTCCAGACGCAAAGCAACACTGTGTACGATACTCCTGAAGGAGCTTGCACTTGACAATGTCGTCTTCTTTTGCTAAACCTGATACACTGGAGAAAAAGGGACCAATATAGATACAAATGGCGTACGCCGCTTTGAGCAAAATTGTAAAAAAAAGGGAAAAAGTTCGTCGGTGTAGCGTACCATTATAATATCTGTGTTTTCTGAGGCGTGTCAGTTTTTTTTCGGTTATCGCGGGAAATAAGATGTCTGGAGTCGTCTACAGTCGGATATGTGTCTAATTAAGGCACCTTGATCGAATATACGACATATACATGTACATGCGGGACATGCTTTAAAAGCGGTTAGACATAACAGTAAATGTACATGTAAACATATAGCTACAATGGCGTTGGGTGTAACACAATGTTTTATATTTTGAGTAATAAAACGTATGTGTCTGGGCAAGAAGTATACATGTATGAAAGTTCTAGGAATGGAAGTCCTCAATACAAAAGCCCACGCATTGTCAAGGGTTACTTTCAGGGTGGTGACAAATTCTTTCACAAACTTTAATCCACAAGGACAATGGGTGGTATTCATAAAAGTTAGTAAATGCACAGGGATGTCCAATGTAAACGAAGTGCGAAACTTGAAGTAAAAGCATGAAAAAAGCAACATGTACATTGTACCTATAAACTATTATCACACCTCTAATGAAGTATAGGAAAAAAGATATGTACGTGGATAAAGGAATGACGCAAATACGTATTATAGAAGACGGGATTGAGTCATTTTAGCAGCTGCCAAAGCAGTTTACATGTGGTGTAAAAAACTGGCCTACATTCACATAAGTTTAGTATTAGTTAGTAAGTAGGTGGACCTCCATTTCCTTAGGGAGTTTTCTAGTTGCACGACAAAATCGGATTTAAAGATTTATATTTTGACACCCTTCAGGTCATCATATAAATAGCCAGTGCCAGTTTACTCTACAGTTCACCACCTAACTCATGCATCCTCCCATAGCAGGGCTTTGGTCTCAATCCATTTCGTACACTGCTGTGTGAGTGGATGAAGATGAGCGAGGCAAAAAACCTTCCGCTGGAGGATGGCGAACTATGAAACATATACATGTAACATGTATTATTAATACCACTAACACGGGTTTCTCAGTAACATTTACCATGCCCCAAGATACTGACATTGAAATTCTTTGCCATACCTTCCTGATCAAATTAACTCAATTCGCCAACATATTTATTCAATTTCTTATACAGCCCCAGGTGTACCATGCTCACGCATGTTTTCAGAGGTGGATGCAATTTCGTTGAGACATCATTATGTGCCCATGACTTTTTGCAATCTAGGTTTCCCTCGGAATAATTTTTCAGCTTATTTTCCGCTGACAGCTGAAGGTGGCGTCTTGACGAGGACTCACCAGTTAATTTTTGGGATGCTTCGGGAAAAAAATGTCCGAGCCAGGCCAATGGTTACAGATTACTTAAAGGGAGACTCGTGTAAACTTTTGAATTTTTATCAATCCATGTAGACTATTGCCATGAGTGGTGATGTCACTAGTGTCAATAGGCTGACGACCTTTGTAGTGAATGAGCTAATACTATGACTGCCTAGGCCTATTGGTTGTACCTTCATAAATATGCATTGAGCACTGATGACATCATAGTGCTGTGCAATGGTACCCTTGGGATCCAATTAAAATACTCAAATGGTGAGTTTCCTGATTTAAAAAAAAATACGACATGTTGCAGATATCAGTGGATTTGAATGTATTAACGATATTTCAAAAATTCAAAATTTTACACAATGAGTGGAGTCGCCCTTTAAATTCGACCGTTGCCCCCGGATTGGCTGTGTTAGTTTCTTCTTCGGTACACATAAAGTGCACCCAGGTTCAATGTCGTCAAGTGAAAATGTACCCTGGGTCTACTTTCTTGTTACAAACTGCACCCAGGTTCTGATTTAGGGACCTCGGGGCGAGGTTGTTCTTGGTGAAATCACTTGATATTGTGCATGCAAAAAGTTAAAGAAGAGAAGTTGAAATAATTTTGTTTTTGAATAGTTAGACAGTTTTCAACCTCGGACATGTCGGATGGTACAGAGAAAGTTAATCAACTCGCCAGCTCGACAAAAAAACGTATCATTCCCATGTACCGGTACGTGTGCAAGTGTCATGTGTGCATGGCCATGGTGGGTGTGTCTGATCGTTATCATAGCAACAATACCACCTGGCGGAGGATCGTGAAACCAACCTAGTAGACGCTAATTAACGTATCCGACGGGATCTTGAGAATGAGATCGTCCCTAGGTCTCTAAATCCTAAATCAGAACCTGGGTAGAGTTTGTAACAAGAAAGTGCACCCAGGGTACAATTTCACTTGACGAAATCGAACCTGGGTACACTTTATGTGTGCCCAGGACGACAATAACCTCACTTTGTTGGGGTCATTTACTTTGCCCTGCAAAGGGCACAAGATGCAAGGCACCATGGCTTACTGTACCATACGACAGACAAGGATAGCCAGGGATAATGAGGACAGCGCACGACTAAAAATCCAGATGGCAGCACCAGTACAAAAAAGTCATGTGCAATGCATTTTCAATTGAAAATAAATTTTGTTGATTTTCTGCGTAAAACTCATCAAAATAGAGTTAAGGACCAATAAAATGACATTTCTGGTGCTATTTTCCCGTGCAGAGTAATTCAGGGATGAAATATTCAATAATTATTGACTTGGTAAAAGGATTTCTCATTGCAACCACGGGTCATGCCCTTGCAGGGCCCCCTATTGGCAGAGCTTGTTGTGCGTGGTCCTCATTAATCCTAATGGCTAGGCTGGATTCGAACCCTCGACCTGCCCCTTGCTCAGCTGACGTGACAACAACACTATGCAATTAAGGCTTCTCAAATAAAAGACAACGACATAATGTAGCCACACTGATCATCATGAATTAATCGCATTAAAAATAATTTCATAAAAATTCAAGATCATTCTCGATTACGACAATTGCCACAATAAGGCACGCGTCCGGATGTCAAGGTCACTGAGGACGACTAGCCGACGGTGATACAGCCAAACAAGCCATGATTAACCAAATCACAAAGTAAAAATCGAGCGCAAGCGATTCGACAAATTCAGTTTATTGGCTTCGTTTCATAAAAAAAACATGGGGCGGTGATCGCATCTAGTTTTTTACTCAATTGGTCTAATATCGTCATGTAACAGTTTTTTTTTTATTCCTGGGTACCACATGGACCATTTTGACAATCGCCAGATAGCGCTATTTGCGAATTGAGGTTTGTTATTTTCCGCTGCAATGGGGAACCGAACTCACAGCCTCAATAGGTGTCACTAGTGGTTAAATCTATTGAATGGAAAAGGACATTCAGGTCCTGATCAATTTCCCACACAAAAGGCGTCCGTTGTATAGGACCTGATTACTCTGTGCTGCCCTCTATCACATTTATGATCCCCATTCCAGAGGACAGCAACAGTTTGCATGTCATGACGTCATCAATGCCGTACGGAATGAGCAAATGAAATGGTCCATGGACCATGTGCTCACCTGGGTGAATGTACCAGAAGATTGAACAACAAGTGTCAAGTCAATATGTTCCAGGAATACATCATACCATTTTAGAACTTTTTTGTGGTATAGTTCAAAATGATATGAGCCAAAGTACTCTCCTTCTAACCGACTGTCACCTCCATTAACAGTAGACGTGGCCGCTAGGGTGTATTAGGGATTTAATTTTAAATATTATATGTACATGCATAACTCATTATTGTCACCTATATTTTGCACTTGCAGATATTTAAAGCGAATGGCTCGCGGGGTTTGTTGTGGCGCCATGACAGTTGGTCATCGATATCAAGCACCATTTTGAGAAAAAGGCAAAAGAAGGATTTTAGTTTAATGGGAAATGCATTAGACAGCCAAACTTCGCAGGCGCATTCTGCAAAATCTGCCGCTTCAAAATCAATGGGAATAGTACAAAATGTACATCTTGACCTACTGAATTTGAAAACGTCATTAACCCATTTTAACAAATTTTTAATCGAACCTCGTCCCCAGTGTTTACATTCGCATATTTGCACAGGTGTTGCATATGGCTGGAGCGCGGCTTTGCCTGGAAGCTAGATTCACTCTCTATGGAAGGTACCACCAAAAATGTAAACAAACCCCGCGAGCCATTCGCTTTAACAATTGGCCACATCTCCGCAGAAAAGCCTCGGATGCCCTTTTTATTCAACAGTGCTTTTTTCGAAAGGCAACCGCATTTTTCTACACAAGCTACTAAAAGAACATATACATTCTGGAAACAATAACGGGCGAAAATCCAGGCCAAGGAAGGTTTTAATGGACCACATTTAGCCGTTTCCCCGTCAGCTCTTTGCTACGTTGTTTTACCAGGCCTCAGGTTATCAGAAAGCATTAATAAGAAGGTCAGCATTCGGGAAAATGCATAAGAAGTCGGCGACGGCGCTATTTCATTCGCCGTGTATGACACTGGAATGCCTCTGTATCATTTACTCTGAGTACAAATGTGAGGCGGTCCAGGAAAACCCGTCGGATGTCGCATTTAACGAGTTTTTATGGCCTTGGTGAACCCGCACATTACAATAGCTGAAATGTACTACGTAACAGGTAAACAGTAGCAGATCAATGCACAGGCAATCTGACAGCCCTTGTTGATCATTCAGTGACATCCGACGGGTTTTCCTAGACCGCCTAACAATTGAAAAGCAATTTTTTTACATAATTCATATGCAAGTACCAGGAGATGACAAGTATTATTACAGTGTACGTCGTATCATGATTTCACCTGAAAAACAGGACCAGGTGAAAAGTTCCACGGTGTTCCCGTATCTCAGTGTTCCCACACACTGTATGGGGAACACTGACAATCCAGTGTGACAGTTCTATGTGTTCCCCTATTTAAAAAAGTTGTTTCTCTAGCTGGGTACGAAACACTGGAGCAGGACTTGGACTTGCATTCCAAGGACTCGGACTTGTATTTCAAGGACTACTATTCCTTTTACACCTGGTCCTACACATCGCTAGTTCGTCACTCGAAAACACTTTAACAGGCACGACCACGACACTTGTAACAAAAACTTGTCAAGTTGACAACCGAAAACCTCGTCAGATCAAACATAACTTCGCCTACACGAACTTCATTAAGTAGCGAAAAAACTCGGTAAAATTCGTGCACAATATTGCTTAATCTTTGAGGACGTCATCAACTCAATGATCCAAAGTTTCCGTCTAACATTTACGAAACTCAAGAATCCAATTACATGTGCGTTTTTCCAATTATTAAGGATGATGGGAAATGATATTTGATGCAAAAACGCTAAATACAATTTTGCGTGCTATTCCGGCATAAATTGGAACATATTGCCAATATAGGAAAACCGGGTGTGTGTGTATTTCACTATAGGACGAACTGGTAAACGTGAATCGGGAAGCTGAAATTGACGTAGTGCAACTTAAGATGTCAAGTTGATTTGAAAACTACGATTTCTTTAGTTTATACAAAAATTGTTGTAAATTTCCTCATCAGTTTGAATCGAAGTCTTTATTTTGCATTTTCAAGTAAATACGCTTTAGGATGCCTGGCATTTTAAGTGGCTATGAATTGTTGGGTAAAAGCGTTATCCGAGATGTGAAATGGAAGAATGCCCCCATGAAAAATGGTCCTCGGAAAAAAAGATCCGATTGTAGTATTCTAATCTGTGGCAATTGGTTTCTATATCCTCCGACAGTTCCAAACGGCTTCCCATAACGTTACTCACGCTCTGAAACTGCTTCAGTTGTAGACTGGTACCCGATCCTAACAATTTTACATCGGATTTTTGCATATGTTCGTGAATCTGATTGGGGGNCTGGCGCAGGTGATAAGTATAGGAACTATTATGTTGATGTCTTTCTACATGTATTTTTAACACCCTCGTGATTGGTGGATTTCCTGGGTCAGATGGAGGTCACCTTCTATCATTCTGCATTCCGATACGTCAGCTCTGTTGAGAATTGATAAAATTTACATAATTTACATAAAATTTCCTAGTGACGTCACTGGCAGAATTCCTCCAAAAATGGCCGCCAATACTGGTCCTACCAAACAAGCCACGACTGCAGCGCGCAGGTTGGTAGGACCAGCTACTAGTCTACTTCAGCTGATGCCATCCTCAAAGTAGGACTAATAGATGGCGCTAACTGTCTTTTTCGGAGAATCCTCGCTTTGAATCTGCCGTGAGTATGAATATACAGTGTACACTTTGAACGCCCATCTTAGCCAATCAGAAAGTGTGTTACGGCGGCGTCGGTTAAATCTGTAATGATGGCTTATGATTGGATCCAAAGAACGAGAAAGCACCCAAATTGACACACAAAGTGATAAATATCAAGAAGTCAACTTCAAGAATCTTGCGAATTTTCGACGCCAACTGGGGTCTTCCTCAGGCACTTTTCAGTCTTTTCTGGTCTCTCCAACTGAAAAGTGCCTGAGGAAGACCCCGGTTGGGGTCGAAAATTCGCAAGGTTCTGGAAGTTGACTTCTTGATATTTATGATTGGATCCCTCATCAAACAGCGCCGTCTATTGACGATCCTACACTTTTACCGCCAATCATCACCGTTATTGGGTCTATATTTATGGCCAACTGAACACCGGGGACAAGTATAATAACATGCACCTTAAAGATAATATATCACGACTTCATTGTTTACATTCAATGTTTGTAAACATGGATGTTTACATTATGTTATTTGGGACTTTTCGGACATGCCAACCCACCAAAATGAATACTTTTGGAATCAACAGAATTTCTAGACAGGCATGCTACCAACAAAGACTGGACATAAACAAACAAAATGTAAAAAAACAATGAATTCCGTGGCCCGCGAAAATACCCGTGATACATTATCTTTAATCCGTCATGGAACAGTAAGTGGAAATTTTTTACAGGGGATATTTTTTACTGTTACACCGACTTTAAATTGATGGAAGGAAATGAGAAATCATAAGATGTCAATAAAATCACAAAAAGAGGAACAATCTTAACAAAAACAGTGATTAACTTAATCTCCGCTTGTTGTTTATTGTCACGGAATGCTTAACCGAATTAAATATGTGTAATAATAACTGATTTATTGCTGACTTCAAGTTGTTAATAGATTAAGTGAGATAATCATGCACTGATTGCTGTTGGCTAATACCAGAAGCACAAATTACTGGTTGTTTATCAAACATTGGTGAAATCTATGAATATTGGATAATAAATCACGGAATACTGGAAGCTTGTTAAAAAATGTTAAAACTTGACGGGTACATCTTAATCAACCTCGGCTTTTCACAAGGTATTCAGGGACTAAAATGCAGGGGTCTGTTTCATAAAGTGACTTTAAGCTAACGGTACCATTAACTTCAATGCATTTTCCATTTGGTTAAAGGTACCATTAGCTTAAAGTCACTTTATGAAACAGGCTCCAGGACCAGCTTTTTGAACCATTCTTTTTTGTGGATGGGGGATTTGGACCAGCGGTTAACGTCGTTAGCCAGGACATAAATCTTACTCATAATCTTCTAAGTAAATATCTTTGCTATTTCTCAGTAAGATCTTAATAACAAAACTCTCATACCATTTTTCTGTAAGGATCCTTTTACAAGAAAAATCTTAAGTAAGATTTTCGTACAAGAAACAGTATCGAAGATTTTTCTTAGTAAGATATTGGTAACAAAAACCTTAATATTAAAGATTTTTCTTGTAAAAATCTTATCATAAAAATCTTGCTAAGATTTCTCTTACTACGATCTTACTAAGAAATAACTAAGATACTTACTAAGAAAATTATAAGATTATTTGTAAGGTTTATGTCCTGGTTTGTCCCTGACTGCTGACGAGGTTGCCTTAAGTCATGCATGTGAGATGAATATTGAATATATTGAATATACCAGCAGTATAGAACCAACACCTTCATTCTTTATCTTCTTAATATATGCCTATACACCGTCTACAGAAGGTTTAAATCCGGCTCTTCGTGTAAAAAGAGGCTTGTGGCCACTCATGTTAGGGTCCACCGACACAGAGTTAATTATTTGGTTCCCCAAAAAGGTGTCACCCCCGGAACAAACAGCCTACAGGTTGTTGAACCACTCATTTTTGCGGATGGGGATTTGGCCTAGTAGTTAACGTCGTTGCCCCTGAATGCCGGTGAGGTTGCCTAATGTGAGATGTCCGAACCCCGGTTGAATGCAGTATAGAAGCAACACCTTCATTCTTTATCTTCCTAAGCCATAACATGAGTAGAGTACAAATAGTTCTGTCAAAATAAGCAGAATCATGGAAACGATTTGAAATAAGTGCTCTAACTAGTCACTTTTTTGCTAGGAGCTTCCAAGACAAACAACCACAATCAGACAATAGGGAGTTTAAGAAATCAAACCATAAACGTTAACTTTACGACAACGTTTTTGTACCGAAAATGCAGTACATAATCTGGTGAATTCGCAGTATGAAAAATAACGTTGTCGTAAAGGTAATGTTTATCGTTTGATTTCTTAAACTCCCTAATGTCAGAGAATAGCCCCACCTCACCTGCACATATCTCTATCATGCTTAGTTGCCACTCAACACAATTTGAGAGACTGCTTTTTACAATGTTTTAGGATTGCAATGCGGATATCGTGTGATTACCTATTTTTGTTGTTATACATGTACTGTGTACCCATACAACGTATATTGACAATCATGTTATGCTGGGATAACGCTAAATTGTCGAAACTGACAAAAAGCTAGTTATCATCAAACGAATGAAAACACACACGATGAAGTTAGAGTTGTTTGAAGCATTCCTGGCTATTTTTGGTTGCTTTTGCTTATTTTAAACTGCAGCAGGATAGGTGTGCACTCAAGCATCATTATTATCAAAAAATGCGGAAAATCTTGGATCCAACGGCAAATTGAGGCGAATACACATGAAATTCCTGGAATGATAGTCCATAAAGTTAGAAATCCACCGCTGATTTACTGCGTTGCGACTTGCTTTGCAAACTGCTTCCTGCGATTGAATATGATCGCAAGAAACTGATACCGGTCGCCGACCGATTGCCGACTGAAATTGACCACATCTTCGCCATTGGTGGAAATCACGTCTAGCGAGTCCACTACGGCAATCGAGTGCCCAGTTGCAACGCAACCCAGTTGCAAAGAGAGTCGCAACGCAAAATCAGCTCGAAAATCCATGGTGGATACCAATATACACCAAGGATATGATTTCGTTATCTGGTGATTTAAAAGATCCTTCAGTGTCCCTTTACCAGCCCAAATCCCCCCCCCCTCCCCCAATCTGACGACGGGAAATTATGAAATCAGCATAAATCCAATATGGCCGCCAAAATACTTTTTGAGGTGGTGTACGTATCTCCTTAACATTTGCTTTTAGGGCATATAAATGTATTACAAAATGTATAAATGTGGTACCAAAGAATGGATTTTGTCTATCACAAGCAGTGAGGACGTAGATATGACGTCATAGTGATATTTCGACATGAATATGAGGTCGCTGCCAGAAAGAACAGCCAAATCACTAGCGGTCAACTCACCAGAATCCGAATGAAAGTATGCATATCCTTAAAGGGAGACATCCGAAAGATATTGCCCGGCGGGCACTAGATGTTTTTGTTTTGGTTAGCGCACAGCGCCGTCTGTTCATCAACGGTGACACTACGCTATGGCACAGGCCCCTGGAGAGCTATCAGTGAGTTTAGAACACTAACCAATAAAACACTAGGTTGTAAAAAACACACCCCGAGCTCACGAATTCGTGAGTTCGGGGTGTGTTTTTAGATACGAGTTGTGTTTTTTTAGATACGTTTGGTTAGGTACGTGTTCTAAACTCACTGATAGCTCTCCAGGGGCCTGTGCCATAGCGTAGTGTCACCGTTGATTAACAGACGGCGCTGTGCGCTAGTCAAAACAAAAACAACTAGTGCCCGCCGGGCAATATCTTTCGGATGCCTCATTTTAATGTGTTATCCACCATGCAAAAGGTGAACTGTTCTTATAAGTCATGTTTCAACACTATATACATGTTTCAACACTACTGGTATATACATGTTTCAACACTACATGTATATACATGTACATCTTTCAACACTATATACATGTATGATCATAAAAGTGCTTTCACCAGACTTATCAGAATGTTGTCTGAGGCAAGCCACCCACAAGAGATAGATCAACAGAGATCAATTGAATTTCACGCGATAAACGCCAATAGTAACCAGGTGTGTATCCCAAAGGTATGTTCATATACCCATCAACATGAATTTCATGGTATAAGCCAATAAATTTCAGCAATGAAGGCAATATGGTGGACGATTAAACGTCTGATGCTACAGATAATATCGTTACGAATCGTGACCCAGGTTATTAACTACAAAACCTGCTGTTATATCCCATCCAGTATCATAAACTGCCGAAGGCATCGCTGAGATACAGTGGAGAAAAAAGATATTAAGTGGAAAAAACAAATAGGTGTGTTTGCATTTGCGTCTGGTGTCGTCGCCCTTCCGGAATAAATTACTTTCTTACTGTGTCAGTAATATTGAGAGGGAAAGGTGTACAGCGAAAAAAAATAGACCGAGGTAAATACTCTAAACTCCCATTTACATGTCCCATTCCTGAACTCGGAAAAAATGAAGATATCGCACGCTGTCATTCGTTGCCAGGCTTGGGAGTGGGACAAGTAAGTGGACAGGACATTAATATAGAGTTTTCGCAAAGCCCCCGAAACGCCAACGCGAACGTCTATCCTTTTGTTCGGTGCTCTCTTCGTGGCACCGATTAATGGATTTGGCGTTCGCGTCGGCGTTTCGGGGGCTTTACTGTTTCTGACCATACCCCCACCCTTTATCTTCAACTTAGGATTTAGTCTTTTTTCCGAGTTCAGGAATGGGACAGGTAAGTGGGAGTTGAGAGTATACTTTGCCTTGTCCTATCGGTTGTACTCTTATTTTGTGCATACTATGTATAGGCTTAGATTTCTTGTAAACAATAGAAAGTTTAAGAGATCGTCCAGCTAACTGTAACACTAACTTTAGTTAAAGATAATGTATCACGAATTCATTGTTTACATTCAGTGTTTGTAAACATAATGTAAACCTGCTAATGTAAACATGGATGTTTACATTATGTTATTTTGAACTTTTGGGACACGCCAACCCACCAAAATGAATACTTTTGGAATCAACAGATTTAGGTACGTGTTCTAAACTCACTGATAGCTCTCCAGGGGCCTGTGCCATAGCGTAGTGTCACCGTTGATTAACAGACGGCGCTGTGCGCTAGTCAAAACAAAAACAACTAGTGCCCGCCGGGCAATATCATGATATCTTTCGGATGTCTCCCTTTATTGTGTCATCCACCAAGAATGCAAAAAGTGAACTGTTCTTCAGTCATGTTTCAACACTATATACATGTTTGAACACTATATACATGTTTCAACACTATATACATGTTTGAACACTATATACATGTATGATCATAAAAGTGCTTTTTTCGCCAGACTTATCAGCTGTTGTCTGAGACAAGCCACCCACAAGAGATAGATCAACAGACATCAATTGAATTTCACACGATAAACGCCAATAGTAACCAGGTGGATATCCCAAAGGTATGTTCATATACGCATCAACATGAATTTCATGGTATAAGCCAATAAATTTCAGCAATGAAGGCAATATGGTGGACGATTAAGCGTCTGATGCTACAGATAATATCGTTACGAATCGTGACCCAGGTTATTAACTACAAAACCTGCTGTTATATCCTATCCCGTATCATAAAATGCCGAAGGCATCGCTGAGATACAGTGGAGAAAAAAGATATTAAGTGGAAAAAACAAATAGGTGTGTTTGCATTTGCGTCTGGTGTCGTCGCCCTTCCGGAATAAATTACTTTCTTACTGTGTCAGTAATATTGAGAGGGAAAGGTGTACAGGGAAAAAAATAGACCGAGGCAAATACTCTAAACTCCCATTTATATGTCCCATTCCTGAACTCGGAAAAAAATGACCAAATCCTAAGTTGACGATATCGCACGCTGTCATTCTTTGCCAGGCTCGGGAGTAGTGGGACAAGTAAAGTGGACAGGACATTAATATAGAGTTTTCGCAAAGTCCCCGAAACGCCAACGCGACCGTCTATCCTTTTGTTCGGTGCTCTCTTCGTGGCACCGAACAATGGGTTTTGCGTTCGCGTTGGCGTTTCGGAGCTTTGCGAAAACTCCCTACTGTTTCTGACCATACCCCACCCCATTATCTTCAACTTAGAATTTAGTCATTTTTTTCCGAGTTCAGGAATGGGACAGATAAGTGGGAGTTGAGAGTATACTTTGCCTTGTCCTATCGGTTGTACTCTTATTTTGTGCATACTATGTATAGGCTTAGATTTCTTGTAAACAATAGAAAGTTTAAGAGATCGTCCAGCTAACTGTAACACTAACTTTAGTTAAAGATAATGTATCACGACTTCATTGTTTACATTCAGTGTTTGTAAACATAATGTAAACATGCTAATGTAAACATGGATGTTTACATTATGTTATTTTGAACTTTTGGGACACGCCAACCCACCAAAATGAATACTTTTGGAATCAACAGAATTTCTAGGGGGGCATGCCACCAACAAATTACTCATAAGACAAAGAAAGCCTGGACATAAACAAACAAAATGTAAATAAACACAAATTTCGTGGTCCGCGAAAATACCCGTGATACATTATCTTTAAGAGATCGTCCCGCTAACTGTAACACTCACTTTAGTTATTAGTGATTTTTTTCCACAATGTATTTAGTCATTTGGTTATTACATGTGGCGCCTGTCCTAAAATCCCATGATTATTGGCCCTGGTAAGTATGGAGGCCATCACAAGCTACTCATGTTCCTCACTTGGAGGGGTATTTTACTTCCCTTGCAAAGAAACAAGGTACAGGAACTACGGCTTACTGTCCCCTGCGACGGACGTGAAGAGCTGGGATGAAATCCCACATATGGGCAAGTGTGAAAGGAAAGAATGCCCCAGGAAAAACTGTCCCAGGAACAAAAGATCCTATTGTTACATTCTGATCTCTGGTGATTGGTTTCTATAGCCATGCACCTTAATCCGTCATAGAAGCGGACACTTTTACAGGGGGACATTCTTTACTGTTACACCGGCCTGGATTGGCACCTGGCGCTTACCACTCGGCTATCAAGCCCCCTCACCTTATTTAGTTAGCACTTTACAAGACAAGTGGTCGGTGAATGGTATGGACGATAGAGGAATTAATTCGAGGGTGATTAATTATATTTACTTACGTGTACAAAGAGTAATGTCCAATGTTTCACCCAGAGAGAAAAATTATCCAGTCGTCACCTTGAAATTGTTACCTGGAGATTTTTCATATCATACTTATCAAAACTCCAAAATAGTCAAGCCACTTCCGAAGAAACGTGAGAAAGGGGAACAAATCTTCGAAGAATATGAAAAAGTGTTGAAAAAAATCTCCTACTAATAATCAATCGTTATTGCTTCCAAGGAAAAGAGAACATTTTGAGAAGAGTCAAAACCAAAGCACCGTCTCCAAGGAGTACGAAGTATTTATTCCGATCACGTACGCGGTGAAGGCTATGCCGCTTTCCTTCGCTTCGTCAGTGATACCCTCATATAGGTGATTCTAATCAGATAGACGAACAGATATTGATGTTCGCAGGGAGCGTGGTTGTCGTGATCGTAGATGCGGCCGCTAGGGCTCGATGCGCCGATCGTCGTTTCTTGAAGTCCCACATACCAACGTTTTTGCAGAATAGCGAAGTTAAAGGGAATAGTCGTGGCGGTCAAAAATTACCCTAAGAATAATATCGTGGCCCACAAAATTCAAAATTTCAAAATTACCAATTTCGTACTTTAGCGGATTAGGCCTACATCCCTAGGTAAGCCTTGATTTGCAGTTGACCATATTCTAAACGCTATTCGTAGGCAGCAAAGCCACGGCGGTTCTGCAAATATGCTCCCGACGGCAAAATGAAACGGAATAAAATCCATACATGTATAGATACAAGTGAAACTA
>NMRB01002680.1:16161-26908 GCA_002633025.1 Notospermus geniculatus
ACCTGTCAATCAGCAGTGAAGGTCTTAGTTCTTGACCTGTCAATCGGCAGTGACGGTCTTAGTTCTTGACCTGTCAATCACCAGTGAAGGTCTTACTTAGTTCTTGACCTTCCTATCGGCAGTGAAGGTCTTAATTCTTGACCTGTCAATCAGCAGTGAAGGTCTTAGTTCTTGACCTGTCAATCGGCAGTGACGGTCTTAGTTCTTGACCTGTCAATCACCAGTGAAGGTCTTACATAGTTCTTGACCTTCCTATCGGCAGTGAAGGTCTTAATTCTTGACCTGTCAATCAGCAGTGAAGGTCTTAGTTCTTGACCTGTCAATCCCCAGTGAAGGTCTTAGTTCTTGACCTGTCAATCACCAGTGAAGGTGTTATTCTTGACCTGCCTATCTGCAGTTGAGGACTTTTTTTCTTAACCTCAGGTTAATGGCTTGTCTGTCTCTCACGAGTTTGTCAATGTAACTTCGAACAAAATGAATTACTTTCCCTATACCCTCCGGCAAGGGGGTTGACATGATAAAATTGACCGTTCACGACAATAATTTGCTATGCTCAGCGAGCGCTGTACAATAGATTACAACCCTGCTGGATGGCATTTATTGGTGAGTCCCAATGGAGAAGCAATCCTAGATACTGGTCGAATGATCACTTTACAATGGATTCTCAAGTTAACCACCCAGGAGGGTCTAAAAGGGATAAAAAGGGTCAGATAAGATGTCATAAAGGAAGAAGAATAGCGGCTATATGCAGGTTAATGTGTACTTTATGACGAGTGTTTGGTACTTAGGTTAAGATATATCATTGTATATTGGGTGATTACAAAGTTGGTGTTAACAAAGTGTTTACAATGGTTTAATGCACTGTAAACACCGTGTTAACACCAACTTTGAAATCACCCATTGACTGTTGGCTGGACTGGAACTTGCACTGGCCGACATGGCCACGATGTATGCCTACTCCAGGCATACTGCTTATCACAAGACTGGTGCTTTTAATGACCACGGGCCTGTTTCATAAAGTTTTTCTTGAAATTTTTTCTCCACTGATGAGAAGTTCATGGAAGGGTGGAAGATATAATTACTTGACAGTTGATGTTAAGTACTGGTATCAAGCTAGTTTTAAACATTAAGGTATGTACGAGACGTCGGCTACATTTATCAAAGGGATTTACTGCCACCGAAGACATTAAGCAGATTGATGAAATGACGCCTGTCCGCCCCTTGTAATTGGCAAGGTGGTTTTGAACCCCTTTCCGCTACCCAATCATGATTAGTTTTCTTCTATCAATGGCTAACTTCTGTATGTACGAGTTTAACATCATGGTATCCATTTATCATGTTTCATTGACGGGTTACAACTACTTCTGTGGTTGTGAATGCGGATTCAAGCCCCTGATACTTACAATCAATCGTGCAACAACCCACCGTAAATGACAACAAACAAACAAAGAAAAGTCCAATGCGCACAATTGAATTTGATCGAAATATTAAGCAAAAGGCTTAGATAGTGGGCCGAATTCATAAAAATTAGCATGTGCTTTTTCTGGGCTTTTTCTTGAAGAGGTATTTATAAAATTTCGCTTTTGCTTCATAGAACAAGCAACTCCCTATAAGAATTAGCAGAAGCTTTGTCTTGCCAGCATTAGCTTCATCAGATAGAAAATCTTGCTTGGCTTTATAAGAAAAGGTCATTAGATTCAGCAATTGATTATGAATATGTTTGTGAGCAAATTCCTTGGCTTGTGCTTCTCCTTGACAAGCAAAAGCTTGGCCTTGGGGCTTCTGCTTGTAAGCTTTTGCTATGTTTTATAAATTCGGCCCAGTGTGGTGGGCTTTTGTCTAAAGCAGGTGTAACATCTATCAGTGTTCCCCATCTGCAAGTGTTCCCTTACAAAAGACTGACTGAAAAAGCGTCGACTGAACAATAGGGAACACACTGATAGACCGGCCAATCTGTTTGCCTGTGTTCCCCAAACAATGAGGGAAACACTGAACGATGGAAACACTGAAAAACTTTGCACCTGTTTTAGGCAAGCTCGAGGTTTTGAAATTGGACAAAAAAGGTAAACTACAACAATGACCGCACGTAGCATTCATTCAAATTCCAGGTCAAGGTCAAACTTTATGGAGTGTGACGTCATTGTCGTATTGTTTACTTTATCGAATTTTTTTTGAAAATTTCCTAACCTGTCTATTATCTAATTCAGTTAACATTTCGGTATGCAACTCTTCGCTCTCCTGTTACTTGGTAATGGCAATCTGATGGAGGAACAGCAAAAATACAAACCCCTGACATTGTTTACTTCGCAAATAAAAAGTCTAACGAATAGATACATATATTTTACTACTCGACGTATAATCATAAAGGAATCAACCATAAAGGTTGAACTGCGAACGATGAACTTACTGAGGGATACACTCCATGTGTTGCCACCAGATGTCTCTCATTGCCTGAATTTCGGCTTTACGTAATAGGCACATGCTTCAACTTTGTGGTGAAGGGGTACATGAACCTGTCAACTTGAGGCTTTGAATTCCATTTCTGAGGATAACAGAGCTATTTTCAGCACAATTAGTGTGCCATGTGCGAAGGTACGTCAGCCTATTTAAATGTACATAGATGACCCTGCGCTCACATCGTTCGTGGGGTTCTCATTAATTCAGTCCTTTTGTATCATAAGATCAATTAGTCGGAATTCAACAAAATTTGCAGTGAACGTGCAGAAGGGTCTTGCCTATCATATGGAAAAGTCAGAATGCAAATATGTTGATGTTTAAAGGGATATTTATAAAATGCTAAATTTGTAAGTTGAACCTTTAGGGTTGATTCCTTTATGGTATCATACACAATTACGAGAAAAAAACGACTCTGATAGACAAAAAATCCGAATAAAAATTGGAAGACTCGTTAATTAATAGATGCCTACTGTTGAATGTTAGATGAAGTGCAGTTCTCGTGGGATCTCGCGAGAGAATGCAAATGAACGAGAAAATACGCTAGCTAATTGAATTCCATATTTCATTGTGCTTCCGGGACGCTTCATTCATTACAGAGCAGGATTTGTTCCGACAAGAGATTAGCTCAGTGTTACTACTCTCCTAGTAACGTCGCGCCGGAGGAAAAAAGTAGAATAAATCTCGCGTCATTCACTGGAGTAACATTAATGTGTAATGCATTGTACGTAGGGGATATGCGCAACTGGTTACTTTTTGATAGGAATTTGTGCTGAGTCAGCATTACTGATACAAGAAAGCAGTTGCCAAGGCAGCGAATACATTGAGTTACACAGTATAGGGACACGCCTGTAGTTCACCAAGGCCTCACAAAGAGCGTGTTCGGAAAGCTTCCGCGAGGAAGTTTCTGGCGCTTCTCTCGGGGATTGTGAGCATGCCAAAGTGAAGGCGAATTTCCCAGCGATATTTGCGCTTCCTCGGGGAAAGGTACTACTGTGCCGTTGCAGTCGTGAAAGATTCCATGTATAGCCAATCAGCATGCCGGCCTGGAAAGAAAACGAAATGCATGCCGGGAGTTTCCCCAAGCGAGCGACTCGGCGAGTCGCTCACTTCGGCCAGGCTCGAGAAACCCTTGGCAACTTGCCAAATACCTTTCCGAACGCTCTCGCGCCTCACCCGAGCTACCTCGGGGAAGCTTTCCGAATGCGACCAAAGGGTTCGAGGCAGTGAACGCGTCGTTAACCTGCGTGTCCATATACTGTGTACAGTACATGCAACCTTACATGCCCATGCATGTAACGGCAGCCTAAACAACCGAGGTAACCAGTCTGCCGCTCCCCGATGTTTTTCGTTTGTGGAGCCTCGGGTCACTAAAGTATGATTCACCCTAACTTGGCACTTTGCCCTTGTTGAAGTAAGGGTGAATCATACTTTATCCTATAACGTTCAATCTCAAGGAGGCTGTCTCGTGAGTTCACTTCCGAGTCCAATAAGAACGTAATTTTTTTTATTCATGGGTTGTAGACGTATGAACCCACAAATACTAGTTCTTTACTTTTTACATAGGCCTACTCCTTCATCAGGCTTATGAAAAGTTATGTGAAGTAATAGGCCCAAATTAATGAAATGTTTTTATCAAACACTTTCTTTGATCAAAAGTCTTCCATCTTTAAACAACACCCAGGGCCCAAATCCATAAAACCTTGCAAGCTTAGTTGGTTGCTAGTTGTGTACATCGGCCTGTACAAACGGGGCAATTTAGCAGGCAACTAAGCCTAGCAAGGTTTTATGGATTTGGGCCCAGGTTTTTAAAGGGACGTTTCAAAAAAGATATTAAGGCATGAGAGCCTCTCTGGTTACCTCGTGATATCATACATCTACTTTAAAATCTACCAGTGTGTCATTTATAGTATCACGGTCTCTTTTATTTTATTTTTTATTTTTTGGTTCCTCGTAGTCGGTAGAATCCCCCTAGCAAAAATTTGGACGCGTTTTATTAGAGCGAATTCCCTTAACAAATTTTCAATTTCACGGCCTATTGTCATCAACACTCCTTAGACGGAAAAATCCAGCATCTTAACACGACGTACCCGCGATTAAATGTGAACGAGTTCTCTTGGCACATTAGCTGAGTCTGGTTCTGTCAGCTCAGAGATGTTTTCAATTTAAAAGTTCTTAACGTTCGTTGAGGTTGGTTCACATCATGTTAGTGCTATACACTGGCATCATTCTATGGGTGGTTATAACCGCAAATAAAGACGTTACAAAATAAAGACGTTATTCAAGTCGTTGTGATGATCTCTAGTCGAAGCTAAGAAAGACGTAAGGTGCCGCTGCAGTCGTCCACACGATCTCAAGTCGTAGCTAAGAAAGACATAAGGTGGCGCTGTATCATTCGTAACACTTCGGGTGTTTTCGTCATTCTTCGTGTGGACAACAGCAGCGCCATCTATTCTTACGTCTTTCTTAGCTACGACTAGAGATCACCACAAGGACTAGAGAATATTACGGCTACAACGTTTTTATTTTGTAACATCTTTATTTGCTGTTATAGCTGCCCATACATTGTACCATTCTGCAATAGAGGATTTAACACAGTGGTTGTTATATTTTGTTAATCCCTGATTATGTGGCCATTGCATTATTAGCTTTTTGTGGCAACTAGATGCATTGTGAGTCCTGTTGCAACGAGAAGGCCGAGCACAAATCCGATAAAATGACAAAATGTAGCGATATGGCACCCTCATCTAGCCCCACTTTAAGGCACAGGGTAGAACACCATTACGAATGAAGAATCCACAGAAGTAACGTCAAGAAATGGTGCTGCGAGCGATGTGACCTACATGTAGCTTTCTTTTTTCTAACGTTATTTCCATTTATTTCTGGCGCGAAAATAAACCATCTGTGTTGGTCGCTTGGGAGTAAAACTTACATCATAATGTATCTGATGAAATTTTCTTTTAATCCCATTCCTTTTTTCTTAAAATGAAGAGATGCGATGGCAATAAAAGCAACGATTTTGTGTCCTTATTTTTGTAGAAAAATGTACTGGTCATTTTTTCATGACGAAACGTCAGCACCTAAAATGACGTCATTAACGTCGCTCCGGCCGCATCGCTCGCAGCGCCGACCTGTAGGGGTAAACTCTCATGCGGGTTCCCCATTGGGAACGCCCACGCTGGGTCCGTATCAGGAGAGGGACAAAATCCAATGCATGTCCAAAGTCATATGTCCTGAAATTTTTATTCAGTCATATCATAAAGGAATCAAACATAGAGGTTCAACTTACAAATTTAATATTTTATAAATGTGGACAGTATCCCTTTAAACCTCAACAGATTTGCATTCCGACACTTTCTATGATAGGCAAGACCTTTCTACATGTTCAGTGCAACTTTGTTGAATTCAGAGTAGTTGATCTTATGATACAAAAGGACTGAATTAATGAGAACCCCACGAACGATGAGAGCGCAGGGTCATCTGTGTACATTTGATTAGGCTAACGTACATTTGCACGTGGAACACTAATTGTGCTGAAAATAGCTCTGTTATCGTCAGAAATGGAATTTAAGGTATCAAGTTGACAGGTTCATGTACCCCACTACCGTAAAAAAGTTGAAGCCCCTGCCTATTACGTAAAGCCAAAATTCAGGCAGTGAGAGACATCTGGTGGCAACACATGAAGTGTATCCCTCAGTTACTTCATCGTTCGCAGTTAAACCTTTATGTTTAATTCTTTTATGGTCATATCAAAAATATTTTTTGGTCATATGTGAAAATATGCAAATTTGGAATTAATCCTACTTGAAGCCTACGAAAAAATACAAACTTAACCAACACTCCCGACGCTACACGTAATCGATTTGTATTTGTGTTGTATTCTTCAGATAAAAATACTGTGCCGACGCCCGCATTTTCAAGTGCCTCGGTATGCTGCGTATGTAAGAAATCTCCTCGGAAAGGGTGTGACCTTTCGAAATCAACCTCGAACAATTCGCCATGAAGCGAACCATAGGGAAACAAATCCTATTTGAGCCAAGACAAAATAGCAGGCGGATCCTATAAACCTTCATGTGATCCCTCAATCTTGCCGGTGATCCCTCGGGGAAGACCTACCGTGGAATCCACTGACATCCCACGTTGACACGCCACGGAAGGGAGGTACTCAGGGAGTGCTGTGCCTGAGCTTGTAAGTGCACGGTGATAAACCCTTTGCGTCCGACCGTTCCGAACTGAGACCCATGAGCTTCGGGTTTGTGTTCCCGACAACTTGAGTCTTTTCTGAAATCCCGTATGGAAAAGTGCCAGCCTGAAGAAGACCTGGGGCCGTATGCACGAAACATCTTAAGTGTAAAAGATAAACAAAAGATAAGGGAAATTTTACACTTAAGATGTTTTATGCATACGGCCCCAGGTGTAACGTTTTTCAGTGTGGCCGTTTTTCTGTGTGATTCCAATTGTTCGGAACACACAGGAAAACGAACTCACTGTTTCTTTGTGTGTCGCCCATTGTCCAGTCGCCGCTTAATCCGTCAATCTATTGTATTGTCACACTGGCTCATGGGCCTCACTGAAAAACGTTACACCGGTTGGGGTCGAAAATTTGCCAAGTCCTGGAAGTTGACTTCTTTATAATTACCTGTTCTCGACAACTGTCGGCAAACCCTTATGTGACGAATCTCGACTTTTGTCGAGAGTGGCCTGTACCACACACCCTCTCACGTTCAAATTGACCTAGAATCGTAACCAGTGGACCGATTGATGTTCGCTTTGCATATTTTTTAATGCGAGACACACCCCTCCCCCGGACACGCGGTTTTGCCCTGTTTGAAGGAACCTCGGTGAAATTGCGTTTTAACGTTTGTCCGGGGGTCCAGATTGACTGACTCCAAAGTGCGGACTCGTTGTGACAAAATGGCCATATCCTCCGGAATGGAAGCAGCTACGACGACGCGACTAGCGCTAAAAGAAAGAGGAGAAAAGCTTCATTTTGACCAATTTTCAGACGCGTAGTAGCAACGGTTATCGAGATATAGACGTTTAAAGATTGGCAACCTGACGAAAACGTAGGCAGAATGCGACGATTTCCTCACAACTTGCATCTTCCGGCTCTGGCCTGTTTCTCACAGACATTTTGGAATAAGCAAGCCTGCATGAGGTCGTGGCCCATTTAGTTGCCTCCAGAATGAGTGTGTTGTCACCAGTTTTGGTTGCAATTTGTGGGAGCCAGCCAGGCGCGTTTTTGTAGGCACATCAGATCATGCTACACAATGTACACTTTGCAAATTAACACGGTAGCGAAAGGGTTAAGCTAAAGCGCACATGGACGGGAAATCTCAATGCGGTAGGCGGAGGCTATTTAACTGGACAGAACCAGTACCTCGTATTCGGCCATGTCAGTCCGCTTATTACCTTGCGGCAGAAAGCTGTCAGCATAAAATGGCACCATGCAGAAGCATACAAAAATCGACCCAACGCATCAGAAAATGATTAGCCATCACCAATGTAGAAAAAAATCCAATAACACTGTACTAGAAAATCTATGTACACCAATACAAGTACAACATGTACGTCTACAGTGTGCAGTTCAATAGCTGAGGTCGATGGACGAATTTCTAAAGAAAACTAGTGCTAATCTTAGACGGATTCAGCCTCAAACAGGTGGCATTGACAAGAAAATAGACGAGGACGTGAAGAGTCGATCGAATGCTTCTTTGTGCCTCTAGCCTCGATGAGCCGAACTCAGACGCGGCTGTCTTCTCGCGTCATCCAACATCACCGGCATCGTTCAGACACGGCCGAACGGATATGCCTTTCCGATTGGCTGTCACGCACACTCGGTACTCACAGGAGACGTTCTTTGATCGAGGACGGTGTATTGTGTGAGTTGACTATGATGTTCTTTTGGATAAGGATCTCATTTTGTAGGTGCTTCCGTCCCTCATAAGCCTTGTGTCTAATTAGATGACTATCAGATTCGAAAGTTATTGGACTCGAAAGTTATGAGATTTGTAATGGTGTTGTTCACTTGTATTATTTTTTCAACTGTGAAGACATTCGGAACGACCTGAGGCGAACTACTTATCTGTCCACTGGGCGGCGCATTTCACCTCAGACACAAGTCCAAGGCAGCCATATTGTTTATCAACAAACCCACGTGACCGACCGTGGGACTATTTTGGCCGAATTTTGGCCTGCAAAGATGTTCAACCTTGTTTGCTGGATAAGGTGAGGCATATTATAATATATATAAACCTACCGGTATCTCACCCAATCTGCCAATTATTGATCCAATAACACAGCGTTTGTTAGTTTATACGTAGGGTGCTGCAGGTGTGATGAGGCGAACCGCATCCAAACCCCCAGAAACGCAGGGAAATCGTTGCGCATTCAAGATGGCTGCCTTGGAATTGTGTCCGAGGGGAATGCGAGTTGTCACGGAAATTGCCGAGCATTTGCCTTCGGAAGTTCCGAATGTTGTGAAGAGTGACCTCTGTCATATCTTGCCATCAAATAAAGAGCCGGCGGGTGATGGAGCCTCAAAACATTTGCAGGGGCGAACAATGACGTACATGTAGCTTGAAATTGCATGGGAGGGGACTTGACTTAAAGCCCACTGTATTGAGTTCAGAAAGTGCTTACGTCCTCCGACGTTAGTGTAGTGTAAAATGTACTATGTTCTATGTGGATACATTACAGCACTCCCTGCTGTTTTTCCGATGCCGTGCTGAAAACTAAGCATTGATTTTTTTGAAGTACGTATCATGCAAGCATTTTGGGGACCTTCACGAGGCTATGAGACCTCTACCTGCAGTCTCCTAACATTTTGAAAATACCGAAAAATTCAATACTATGAGGCTTTAACCGAGGAAAAAGGTGACGTAGCTTTAGTCCGAACACTGCCACCTGTTGCTCATTTGCAGAACTAACGGTCGCAACAAGAGTCAGATGAAGCCTATCGCGGGGGGAGGGGTCTATTTTGATTGGTCCGTCCATCTCCAGGTCGTGTTTTGCATATTCATTTAGTTTATTTTTAGATTCCCATAGCCTGTGGGCAAGACGGCAATCGTATCATTTGACAAAGATGCTCTCAGGCTTTCTACTTGCTTAGGTTTCAACCAGCTATACTCGCAATCACGCTCTCTGTTCACTCTAGCCAGACAAACCTTCGTTTCGCAAGAAAATCGCAATTTGTTATCAAAATCACGAAAAATGTTCCTCTGCAAAAGGCGATGCACAGCATCGCCATGTTTACTGTCTGAGGTCACATGATACGGGAATCACCAATCCGTGACCTGATCATGCTGATGACGTAGAACCAAAATCTGGTTATTCGGTTACTCATCATTTGACTCTATTGGGTCCAGCAAATAGGATAAAACTAGCAATACGAGTCAGACGTTCGGACTAACGTAGCTTGAACCCAGATTAAAGAGAACTGACGTACCCGAGACGAAAGTGACGTACTTGAGGACAGGTGGAGGGGATCATGACGTAGATTGAAACCAGGTGGAGGAGAACTTGACGTAGTTTGAAAGCAAATGGAACAAAACATGACGTAGCCTAGGAGAATTAGTGACATAGTTAGAAACCAGATAAAGAGCTTAACGCGGCTTGAAACAACGGGGAAGAAACCGTGGCGAAGCCAAGAAGAACCATGAGGTAGTTGAAACCCCATAGACGGGAAGGACGCGTAGCCGAGAACGTGCCAAGCTGGACTTCACATAACGGGAACTTAATGTAGCCGAGGACAACACGATGTAGCTTGACTTCATATAAACAGTAGCCAAGACAAATAGGAAGTAGCTTGAAACGACATATATGGGAACATGACGTACCTGATGATGATAGCTGACATACCTTGAAACAACATGGAAAATAAACGTGACGTAGCCACGGAAATCGTGACTTAAAGTGCCACGGTACTGCACGTTTTGTCGACAGCTGGCGCCACCGGCGGTGATTGCATCATTCTCCAATACCGTAGTTTTGCCTTTCGCCACAGTCTTGTTGAAGAAGTATGACTACATTACAATGCAAACGTGTGGATTGCCTTGGAACGAGAGTGACTCTACATGGGACAAGGTTGATAAGCTGTAGTTTAACAACATTGTCAAAAGAGGTCTCCCTCACATGTAACGCGGGTATGATGTTTAGCGCAGGCTAGGAAAGGAACTCTGTGCCCCTTTAAGACATTGTGTAAACTAATTTGCACTCAGTTTGAAAGTCTACACTAAGCCCTTTGAGATGTCGATGTCATGTCAGCTATTGTCTTCGTTAAGTTCAATGTTCT
>NMRB01002680.1:38635-93847 GCA_002633025.1 Notospermus geniculatus
TATATGATTTGCTAAAGGACTCACTGGCAGCACATTTTGTACCAACCATCTCCAGAAATACACCAGAAATACATTATTCCTAGAAGTGAAGTTGAATTTTGTATTTCGTACTTCGTGTTTCGTCAGATTTGCGAAACCTCACTATTGACACTTTCGTCTGCTGTCCATCGTAAGCCATTCCTTCTTTCAAGTTAAAGGGCATCTAGAGGCAGCTTGTTATTATGCTACTACCAGCACTGCAACTATACAACAGGTGGCGCTAGTAACCATGAACTCATGAATTGTGGATCAAATGTTGACAGTGATGAAATTTTACTTCAAAAATGATTCCCAAGTTGCATCCTCATGCCACCAATTATGTGTTAGTAATCATATCAATATGCACTAAAAAGCTGCCTCTAGAGGCCCTTTAAGAAAGTGGAAACGCCAACACAAATGTAGGGTTCTAGCAACCAGACACAGCAGTCGAGACAAACATAAAAATCACACCAATCAGTCGAAAGACGGAAGCAGTAATCGGAGGGCCGGATGGATGTCGTATTGTTGGCATGGCAATAGAAAAACTAAAATCCTTCAGAAGTGATAAAGGATGCTATGGATTTGCAACCTCGTTCCCAGGGCTTGACGTTGGCTTGTTAAGCCCTGGCTTCAGAACCGAATAGCTCGGCTGTGATTGGCTATCGGCGTGACGTCATACCCAATTTGAAATTTGAAATACCCAGGACAATGGATTAAAATATGATTTATTTTTATTTTATTTTTTTCATATCATAGCAAATATTATTCTTTCTGATGATAGACATAAGTGTTCATAATACAGTTTAATGAAAATATATTTTTTTACAATCATTACTGTAACCGAGGTTGAAATAAGCGTTGGGTACGAGGTGCCAAGAATCTTGGAAGTGAACCCAGGGTCTAACGACCGAAGCCGAAAATGACCTCGTCCCAAGGCAAAAGCAGAGGAAATTTCGAGTTAGATCCTGGGGACGAGGTTGATGGATTTGTTCCACGTGTAGGATATTCAGATGTACGCAATGCAGAGGCAACAAGTCAAAGAGCAGATGACAACCTCCACCCTACCATGGCTATGGGAGGCCAACTGGAACATAAATTGGAATCATGGACTGTCATATGTGACCCAGTCTGGGAGAACCAGGCACAAGTCTCCAGGCAGTGCCAAGGCCCTTGACTACCCTGTTAGGTCATCAACTCCTAACTGAAGAATAGCCTCTCTTTGTTACTGTAACAGCTGAATTTATTTCAGCCTTTGTGGGGTAACCATTGCTCTAACTATTAACCATTTCCTCCTGCGCGACTTGCGCCTGGTTTTCCCAGATGGGGTCACATATATTCGAAGTAATATCTAGAAACTAATTCGTTGTGTCTAGACAATCAGAGCACAGGATTTATTATGAATCATAAAGAATATTTAGTGACAGTCAATAACTCATTGGTCAGATGTTAGAGAAATAAAACATCTCATTCCTCTGAGGCCAAGTGGCAAGATATTACATCGAATATATGGGGGGGGGGGTATCCATGACTCCTATTTATGGTTCTCTTCGCCTACCATACTCTGGGACTTATCACAACTCATTGCATCCAACTGAATGATCGACGTCACTGGCAAATGTTTTTCAAACAACACTTGACTTAACGCATCATATATTAGGGAGTTTAAGAACTCAAACGATAAACGCTACGGCAACGCTATTTTTCATACCAAGATACGTCACATTTTCTTTTACATTTTCGGTACGATAAAAAAGTTAATGTAAATTTAGCGTTTATCGTTTGATTTCTTAAACTCCCCATTGTATTATCCGTACGACCATTTTGCGTTTCATCCTTCAGCTTTTATATATTGCATTTTCGGTACAAAAATAACGTTGTCATAACGTTTACGTTCATCGTTTGATTTCTAAGCCTCCCTATTGTATTACCCGTACGACCATTTTGCTTTTCATCTTTCAGATTTTATATTGCACTTTCGGTACAAAAATTACGTTGTCGTTAACGTTTACGTTCATCGTTTGATTTCTTAACATACCTATTGTCTTCCCCGTACGACCATTTAGCTTTTCATCTTGTCGTATGACATAATGTTCGTGCGCTATTTCTCCACCAGGTGGCTCTTCATCATGCTGTAACGCTTTCTGGTATTCGTACACAAGCAGCAAGAGTTTAAGCAGCTATGGAGGCGATGGCTCCCTGATAGGGTAGGTAGAACTTTCGCAAATATAACGTAACACGAAGTACGAAATACGACCTCATTTCCATGACGTAATGTATTGCAGGAAATGGTTGGTACCAAAAAAATCACCTGCTACAAGAGCGTCTTTTAGCGTATGACGTTAGATCGATAGAGTTACGATGTAGAGTAAACTTGAAATTTATTTTTCGTTTCCACTTCGTATCTGCATAAATTCGAATATACGACTGCCAATAATTCCCATTTATGATTCACTTCGTTTGCCATAAACGGGAGGGGTGATCGTCCGTTTTAGACACCCTGCTTCCACGAGTGATAAACTGGTGTCATTTGATGCATTTTCTGGTAAGGCTGTATTTCTACATTTCAACAGAATCATCGCTGGTGCCGCTGTGGGTGGCGTCGTCTTCCTCATCTTAATTATTGCCATACCGCTTTGTGCGTGCGGCGCATGCGCACATTCAGCCAATAACAGGCGCACCACTGGCGTCACAGCGATGCGTAAGTAGATATGCGTACAAGCTTTTGTTCTGATAGCTTCAATCCGATGCTGGACCATTTTTAAGGAACTTTCGTCAGGTGAACATCAGCTAAACGACCTTTTGCCTTCCTTTCGATTTTCTGCTCAGAATGGACCATATAAATGATAGTTTACACTGGAAAACAGTGCTAGGCTTTCATCCGCCTGATCGACAGAGGTCGAAAGTAGTCACTACTGTAGTCCATTCGACGATACAATGGCTGGTATTCATAAAAGTTAGCTAATGCTTTTACTTAAAATTTGCACAGCAATGTCCAATGTAAATGTACTACAAAAGTTGAAGTAAAAGCATTTGCTAGTTTTTATGAATATCAGCCAATGTCATTTCCTTTGTCTAGCTAAATATAGAAGTGTCGAAGTGTGGAGTGCTTCAATCTGTAAGGTACTGTTGAATAACCATTGCACTGACTGACTTAACCTTTCGCCATGCAGTGTAGGATGGCCTTTACAATTTCGTTCTACAAGTTACTAGTTTTCCAAAGAATAAAAAAATGCATAATTGAAATCCTTTCTTTACTATTGCTTTACAGGACTTACAATCACCGAAAGGAGTATCCAACCCAACCAGGTCATGCCCGCTCCTGGCTACCCACCGCAATATGGCGGACCACCGCCGAGTTATGCACAAGCAGCGCCACCAGGCGGTTCTCTGTACCCGCCATTACCCAATCCACCACCTACGAAAGGTGACGCCGCTTATCCACCGGTGAATTGAGAACTCATAGAATGGCTGTGATACTGTGTAGACCTAGTCTGTTATTTAGTTTTTGAATGAATCAGCAACTTGTGATACATTTGGACGTAAATTCTGTGCCATGTCAACCAGACACTAATCCATCTAGACCTAGCCAAATAAACTTACACTTGCATCTAAGTTGTATGTAAGTATAAAGACGATAAATTCTACTTCAATAATGTCGGGCCTAATAAACACAACAGTTGTACAAAACGGTAGTGGTTGAGCCAAATAGCGTTGACAGACACAGCGATTCAGTCTGCGTTATGCTAAAGTCCCCGTTGGCGATAGTCCACACTCTTAGCCGAAAGGGTCCTTTGGTGCAGGAGAACCATCTGCTTTATGAACGCCTAGAGGCACCAGACAGAACCTCTCCCTCAAAAATGGGTTCTATCTGGGACCTTTATGGGTTCTTTGGCGACAGAAAGGTTCTATATGGAACCCTCTCGGGTTCTTTACAGAATGTTCTTTATAGAACCTTGGGGTTCCTCTGGTGAGGGACAAAGAACCCCTAAAGAACCTTTTTGGCTAAGAGTGCATGAAAACATCCGGACTGCCAGTCCCACTTGCGGATCTATGACAGGTGGAAAGTTCGTGTGCACTCCATTGAAAACTGGTCGTATCAAAAAAAGGTAAAGTTAAAGTTTGGGTTTATAGTGTGATATCAACAACGGTAGAGGTGTCATCCGACTTTACACTTTAACCCCAGTCTATCCTGAAACCTTTCAGTAGAACTCAGATGAGCTGCTCATTCAGCGCTACAATCCGAGCATTTTCCGACCGGTACCCATTTATACACCTGGGTGGAGCGAGGCCAGTGAGGCAAAGAGACTTGCCCAGTGGGATTCGAACCCGGGACCCTCTGACCGCTAGTCGGAGGCCCGAACCACTACACCACCGTGGCTCCTCAACAGTACGGTACTCAAAGTTGATAAACCCAGGTTCAGGTTTAGAGATTGACAAGAGAACCCCCCCCCCCGTGGCCTGTTCTTGCAACACCGGACGAATAACGTAGGCCTACTGGGCATGGATCCATTTCAATGTTTGTAGTCTCACTGACTTAATTTATCACGGGTATTTTCATGGACCACGAAAATCATTGTTTATTTACATTTTGTTTGTTTGTTTGTGTCCAGTCTTTCTTTGTCTTATGAGTAATTTGTTGGTGGCATGCTCCTCTAGAAATTCTTTTGATACCGAAAATATTCAATTTGGTGGGTTGGCATGTCCCAAAAGTCCAAAATAACATAATATAAACATCCATGTTTACAAACAAGTCATGATACATTGGGCCGTATTCAAAAAGGGTGATCATCGCGCGATTAAGGCTTAGATGCTTGTAACTTCACTAAATACACACACTTCCACCATGCATTTGACGAAGTTGGACGCATCTAAGTCTTAAACACCCTTTTTGAATACGGTCCATTATCTTTAATGGTTGAATTGGTACAAACCAGTCACCGGAGGCAAACTTGCCGAGTGCCATTATCCGTGCCTGTCTAAGTTTGACAAATTAGTCATACATTTATCATCGGAATACTACAAATCTTTCTGACCTAACCCGGAAGTCATCAAAGGTTCAGGAAGTACCAGCCTCGCGCAAAATGAGTGCGGTGAACCACTGTAGGAGATCCCGCTTCCTGATTGGCGGAAGTCTGAAGATATACTGACCAATCATGACAATAGGAAACGGCAACCATTACGTAAATACTGACGGAGAATTCCGAAGTGATGGCCTTGGTTTTTTCACCATCCAATCGATTCTGCTATCGGACGAACAATAATCATGTAAACGAGCCTGCATTTCCTACACGTTCAGCCGTATCGAATAGAGTGTAGCCTATACGCCCAAATTAGGCCGTGTAGTCAAAATCCTGCGAATAATGTGCTTTAGCTGAAATGATGCGATGAAAATACAGGACAATCGCAGTTGTAAGGCCACAAGACCCGGTGTAACGTTTCTCAGTGAGGCCCATATGCCAGTGTGACATTACAATAAATTGACGGAATAAGCCGCGACTTGACAATGAACGACACACAGAGAAACAGCGAGTCCGTTTCCCAGTGTGGTCCCAACAATGGGAATCACACAGAAATACGGCCACACTGAAAAACGTTACACCTGCTTTGCCACTGGGATCTAGCGCCTCCAATAGCGAGGTTGCTCAGCTTGCCGACTCCGACTCCGGCTTCAACTACCAGAACGAATTGCAGTCCGCTATGGACATCCTTGATAAAAACGACGTTTGCAAATCATAAAATGCCACAACTTTGTGGGAGAATAATTTTGACTCGTAGTCAGAAGTGCACGTAAATCGCAAATATTGTAGTCGTGTTTCAAGTCGTAACGACTAGGATTACGACTTCAATATTCATTATTTTATCCGCACTTCCGATTTATAAGGCCAAATTTTTCTGCCTTCAATTTATTGTGTTTGACGAATTGAAAACTTCGATGAAATCGTTTTTATCAAGGATGTCCATAGCGGCCTGCAATTCATTCTCGTAGCTGAAGTCGGAGTCGGAGTTGGGCTGCTGCGCAACCTCTCTATTATTATCACCTCAAACGCGTTAAGGCCAATTCATACTTTGCGTTTTGCGCTTTGCGCTTGTCCGTTTCCTATGTGGGTGCGTGGTAGAAAAAGTAATTTTATTATTGGTACCACACATAAACATAGGGAACGCACAAGCGCAAAGCGCAAAACGGAGAAGTATGAATCTACCCCTAGTGTCAAGACTTCGATTCGAAGATATCAACAGCCTGCTGGGTGGTCAGTTGACGCGTGATATATTGGTCACGTGCCTGGAATTGACCAATCAGCGCGGGATAGAAGTAGATCTTTAAAAACCCGGTTTTCTCCATTTTTCATAGATAATATCGAGTAAAAGGCACTTAAATATTCTGTTTGACACAGAAATAATTGAGAGAAAAATAATTTTCAACTATTGAGGAAGTTTGCTAGTGACTATAATTATAAGCCTGTCTTCCAGTGGTGTTACATGTATTACTACGCCGATTCGGTGTGGCGGCATTGAAATATCGTGCGAAATTACCCCTCATATTTTCAGTACCCCCAAAAGCTGAAATTATCATGGTCAACCCACAACGAAAACTTTATGGTTTGAAGCCTCAGGTTAGGGTTATGTTGTGTCCGGACCGTTCCTTCCAACGAAGGTCTGGGACAAATCTATGAGCACAGGCATCTCGCCATTTCTAATGGTAAATGCATTGGTCATGCATTACAGGTGCGTGACCAATTCAGGCGTTGGCGTCACTCGTGACCTTCACCTTTGGTGGACGCCATTGACAGTGATGTCATTCAGCTGATTGTACGCAGAGGGCGCTCGCGATCGACGATCCACCGGAAAAAAACTTCCCATCGTCACAGCCTGAGACTTCGTCGACAACCGCACTTGTGATCGACCAAGTGACACCAATCCATGCAACACTCCCCTTCAAATTCATAACACAAAGATATAATCAACTCTGATACTAAAGTGCGTTTTTCGTGCCGATATATTGACATTTTCTGTCGACAGTGTCACGATTTGTCGCTTGAGACTTCAACTAAATTGATTGATATTACCAGGGGATCTAAATAGGGGGTTCTTGAATGAATTGCATTGTAAGGGGCAACCCTTGTGTCGGCTGAAGTGATTCAGGTAATGATTTTACAACCAAGTGTAATTTCTGACGTTGTACTTTAGAAAACTAGTTGTTTATCCCGAGGCAAAGATCCTCAACAGTATCGGCGGTACACGACTTCAAATCATACCTCGCGGGCTAGTGCCACACTGTGCATTACATTCAATTTGGTAGCAATTTATCCCAAGGTTATCGTTATTTTGAGCACGTTCATTAAATCACTGAAGATGAAAAAAATAACGATTTTAAACCAAAATCAATTATGTCACTGTAATTGCGAGTGACGGCTGGTGCGGCTTCGCCTGTAACGCACCCAGTGGGTAAATTTGCGATCATAGTCCTGCAGTATATGGAGCGAAGTTACCAGTGTATATTATAGGATAAAATTTGTAGAAGCTGTCTCAAAAGTCGAATGGAATAAAAGTGTCAGTGGTTGGCTCTTCGATAGTTAATACAGGTTACTTCATTGGTGACGCACCGTTTTCACAGTCCGTGTAAAGTCCGGCAACAACTAACTACTACCCAATGGAATGCGAACCGGGGCAGCGAGTAAAGGTACTGTCACACTAATACCCCCATCACACTGAGCTAGTTCTCAGTACGTTCTTGAAAATGTTGCCGAACGGGCTCAAACTGTGTGCGAACGGAGTGGACGTAGTGGCAACGTTTTAAAGTCTTTTTACGAACTTCATTGACGGGAAGGGTGCTCCAGAACATCGAAGCATTATTTGGCGAAAGGTTACACGTTCTAGCCCGTTTTACGATTTTTTAGGACGGGGCAGGACGTCCTGCCCCGTCCAAATAAAATCGTAAAACGGGCGAGAACGTGTGAAGTTGGCCAAATAAGTTATCTCAAAGTTGTGGAGCACTCTTCCCGTCCGAGCCCGTCCATGAAGTTCGTAAAAAGACTGTAAAAAGTTGCCACTGCGTCCACTCCGTTCGCAGACAGTTTTAGCCCGTTCGGCAAAATTTTCAAGAACGTACTGAGAACTAGCTCAGTGTGATGGGGGTATAAAGCAGTTCTGAAAATGTCCTGTCCCGTCCTAAAAAATCGTAGAACTGGCTAGAACGTGTAATGTTGGCCAAATAATGCCTCGAAGATGTGGAGCACCCTTCCCGTCCGAGCCCGTCCATGAAGTTCGTAAAAAGACTGTTAAAAGTTGCCACTACGTCCCATTCGGCAACATTTTCAAGAACGTACTGAGAACTAGCTCAGTGTAATGGGGCATAAAGGGCCTGTCACACTGAAGTAGTTCCCAAAACGTCCTGCCCCGTCCTAAAAAATCGTAAAACGGGCTAGAACGTGTAACCCTTCGCCAAATAATGCTTTGATGTTCTGGAACACCCTTCCCGTCCATGAAGTTCGTAAAAAGACTGTAAAAAGTTGCCACTACGTCAACTACGTTCGCACACAGTTTGAGCCCGTTCGGCAAAATTTTCAAGAACGTACTGAGTGATGGGGCATTACATGTACATCTGCCTACATGTAGTTCAGCCAAATTACCGAGTTCGCTGAACATTCTGTGAAGCAGTTTAATACATGTAGCTAATACAAGAGTGGTGATAATTCATATTAACCCTCCAATGAACAGCGCTATGGGCGGTTATAACCGCAAATAAAGACGCTTACAAAATAAAGACGCTGTTGTAGTCATATTCCCTAGTTGCAGCAAAGAATAAGACGTAAGATGGCGCTGCGAAATAAAGAAGTTGTTGTGGTCAGATACTCTGGTCGTTGTGGTGATTTCTAGTTGTAGCTAAGGAAGACGTAAGGTGGCGCTGCAGTCGTCCACACGATCTCGAGTCGTAGCTAAGAAATACGTAAGGTGGCTCTGTATCATTCGTAACACTTCGGATGTTTTCGTCATTCTTCGTGTGGACGACTGCAGCGGCACCTTCGGTCTTTCTTAGCTACGACGAGAGCAAACTCGTCCCCAGTGGGTTTACGTTCCTACAACACCACTGGAAAGGGCTGACGACTTCAGCAATACTGCGCATGCGCAATCGACTAATTTTGAGGCGAATCACGCCGAGGCCGCGATGATGTTCGCAACAAACCATGCTAACTATTCGTTTGAAATTGCTCTAATACTCAAACAACTTCGTGTTTTGGGAGTATTAAATGGCCTTTTAGGCATATATGATGTTTTTCAGTCATCGAAGAACGAAACATTGTGTGAAACAAACATTTTGGCACGCTGCCAGCGGTTGACCAGAAATCTTGGTCAGGTCGTAGCCCTTGCCAGAGATACCTTCGGATGAGGTAGATCTGGGAACGAGATTGCGACGAGAGATCATTACAACGACTAGAGAATATGACTACAACAACGTCTTTATTTGCGGTTATAACGGCCCATACAGCGCAGTGAAAGACGACGTCATGTCACGACACACTGTAGTCTCGCACCGCCAGCCTCTGACCTCGCTCCGCTACCTACGCTTGGATCAGAGTCTGGCCCCATACGTATTCATTCCGGTTATGCTAAGGGATCCAACATGTCACCACAGGTGGCGCTCACACACTGACGTTGATTCAAACGCGCCATAAGTATTTCTTAGCGTACCGCAATAAAAAACTGAAACAATGTCTCAAATTAGTCTTATCGAGCTTTATGACACATATTATTTACATTTTAATAATTTCCTGTATTTTTATCACCATTCCTGCGACATATATACAATGTAGAAGCTGAATCGATGCTGTGACTTAACGAATAGCTCTGTGTATGAATTACATCCGGGTATGCGCGCCCAGAATCAGGGTGCGGGTACCCGGATGTCATTACGAAAATACTTCGTCTGGGGCTGGTCCCTCCCCGGTGAGCACTACTGCCACCTGGAGGGAACAGCTGGAGCTGGTCTAGACACACTGCCCTCCGTTGGTTCTCCGAATCACCCCGTGTGTCGCCGCCACCGCTCAACAGGCATGACATTTCGTTAGTGAAATCTCATAGGGCCAACCACCGACCGTTTTATTCCATTTATTTATCAGTTCTTTGGGACACACTATCGTGTACGGTACAGTGGATTGATATCCGAGCGAGCTCATTCAACATCATCATGACCGCCCACACCGCCACCGCATCAACAGTTCCCAGTAAGCCAACACGATAACTAAACCAGTGTACATTGATGTATAAACACTGACATGACCTCCCACACCAGACATGACATATCAACAGATTAAAGGGCCCCAACATCCGGGTTGGGGGACAGGACAATCTCAGGGAGAGTGGTTTAGGCGCGGACATGATCCACTGATATCCGGAGAACAAGCGTATACAGGAGTAACGTTGCCAGGGCTCTACCTGCCGCTGACAAGTTCCGTCAATGACAGCTTAAGGTGAATGACTTGGAAAATTCTTATTTCACCCTTTCACGCCCACCGGCTATCTCGTTGCAACCATTATTAAAATTAATGAAATGGTCCATGGATCATAATGATCACCTGTTGGACATACATAGCCTAGGTCACAAATTCTCCGGGTCCCCTGCGATTTTCCCCACCCAGCGGCTTGCTGCGGATTTTAGAGACTGAAACTCGGATCTAAGATGAATCATGCCGAAATCGCCTCAATAGATAGTCGGAAAGTAGGCTGGATCAAACTAGGCAGCGTAAAAATTGGCCAAAATATCTGTTTTTACTCGCCGTACGGGCCCCGGAATGGATATGTGACTCGGGCCTGTGTTTCCACGAGGATTTGGAGGCGGGCGCCAGTGGAAAAAATCGATCTAACGTATTTCCCTTTACATGTACCGGGGTAGCTGTTTCACTCGCAACCGCGCCAGCCTCCTCTTCCGTGCCCGCAAACGCCTCGTGGAAAAGCAGCCTGGGGTGCGTTCCGGATCGAGACTAGATCGAGGAGGGTTCGGTTATTTTTCCCCGTGTAAAAGCGAAACAACCGACCTCCACCTTTTCCTCGGGCCAGTTCAGTTTGCGAATTATCAATACGGAAGTTAATATATATAGCCTACACATATAAACCGCTGTTCTGATTGGCTGATTTTATGTCCATATAAAATCGGAATTTATGTGTATATAAATTCTCCCGGTTTAATTTGTGTGTATAGATAAAATCGAATTTATATCTACTAGCATGGTACCCGTGGCGAGCACATATTCACAGGATGCATGTGGCCAGGATGGCATTTTGGTGGGCGTCTGTGTGCGGGGATGTTTGGAGGGGCCAACTCCTTGGGCAATAATCTAGGCCTATGGGAAGCAGATGGCAGCAGTTTTATGTGTTGAAGTTCCTGTTTTGTAATCACCCTGCATGATTGAAGAAAATATTGGTGGGCATTGTAGCCTGGTTCCGTCGGCCACCGTTTAGGTGGCGTTGCGTACGCAGCGCTATCTAAACGGTGGCCAGCGAAACCAGGCTAGTGGGCATTGTAAGGGCTGATTCATACTCGCATGCGGACCGTCAAGCGCATGAAACTGATCGCAGGTTTCCACGACGTGAATGTGCACACGCAGTGAAATTGATCATAGTCGGCGCAAAATCCGGACGGAGTATGAATCAGCCTTAAATCATTGGAAGCTTCTTCATGCATTTTCTATTCGTTAAGGCACCCATTTAAGGACCACCCCCATGTCATTCTCAACATTCCCTGTGAAAATGGTGCCATTTCGATCAGAAACCACGGAGGAGTTAGCGGTCAAACTTAAAAGTGCCACCGTCAATTATAATGTAGATATAAAATCGAATTTATGTGTATACTAGCTACCGGTAAACCGGACGGCACTTTGTGGGCATTTAGCCCAGCTGCGGACACACCTCAGTGACGTGATTACGTCATGCAGATTACAGATGGCAACGCTGATGACATACATGAGTCACACAACGTTTGTGACGTCATTGCTTTTGAATGTGATGCAATTTCGCTGAAAAACGCTTCTTAAAGCATACATGTAGTTTGGCTGATTTTAAAATTTTAACATTGAAAAGATCACTCCTTGTATCAAGAGCAATCGAATAAGGTACTGCTCAGCTCCATCCATGCAGCGGTTGCAGAGAACATTCGTGACAAAGACCGGGCGAGTTTGCTTTATATGTATTAGATGAAATCGATTTTACGTGTCTATAAAATCGATTTTAAAGCGGACTATTCGCGTCGAGTCAAAGATTCCACAGAACCGTTTCCGGAGCGGCCGCCGCAATGCATTTACCAGTTGTTGTTACGAATAAAACGGATCGTTTTATTATTTTTGGTTCACTTTGGACAGACACGGACAGTCCGCTTTAATGTGTATGTAAAATGGAATTAGTGTGCATATAAAGAAAGAATTCTGATTGGTCGGAATATACATGTATATTGACATAAAATACGAATATTCATGTATGACCACATAAAATAGCCACTGGTTGAAAATCACAGGTGGATTTCTAACTTTATAAAGTCTGGTAAGCAATCAATGCACACCAATGACTCGGACGTGATCGTTGGCGACAATGATGAAATTCCCCGTCTTATCTACAAATAAACGGTCATCCTGATCATTTGAAATTGGCTCATCAATTCTTACATTCACCATCTGGAATACTGTACCTTGGCTGACCACTGATTTCAGACATCGCAGTCTGAAACTTTGAATTATTAGCCGATGATGAGAGCAGTAATGTAACAGCATGATTATAGACCTCGCCATCCATATCTTTAATGTAATCCTACTCGGTAAGCACTTCGCATAGGGCAAAGCTTTACGAATACTTCCAACGTACCTGTCCACTCGGCGGGCGAAGAGAACAAACCCTCTCCCTCGCCAACGAGAGGAGGCCATACATATTACATCGTTCAAGTTAATAAACAAAACACGGAAATATTTCAGCCCAGGGTTCTTGGGTACTTCGATGCCATCTGTTAGAAGTATTTCTTTTCGTTTTCTCGTTATCTTGTACACCGTGTCATGAAGCTGGTGTTTGCGCCCCAGACATCTGATCATCATGTACCCTTTATGAGCGATCGGTGCTGTCATATGAATAGAACGGCGTCGACAAGTATCACCAGGGGGGACTTTGAACCGCACGTGAACTTTCTGATCAGAGGCATGCAGTTCAAACAAACCTTTCGCATATAAAAGAAAAAAAGGAACATTTCGAAACACGAAAGGAGTTCTTAGTTCGTGTGGTCCGTTATTCATCGTGACAGTGGTGACCAGACGGTATGAGCCATTTTTGAAGCGATAGGCCTGCACGTGGTCGAGTGGACTGTTCATTTCTTTTTTTAAAAGCAAGACATAACCAGATTTCTGATCATAATTTATTCGTTTGTCCGCTGGAATACCTAATGGCGGTGAAATAGGTACACTACCTCTTGTAACGTACGAAAACGATCTCTGTACCTAAAAAGAATACTGATAAGCGGTGACTGGACAATGGCATTCGGAACACCTCGGGTCTTTCCGTCATTCTTCGGGAAAGCCCCTCGGATGTCATACAGTCATTCGCGGAGCGATTCTGTACGTGATCACGACCAGAATTGTTAGGCTGCCGCATCACTCATGACACGTAGCCACCTCCGCGAACACAATATAACACCTGCAAACCCTGGCTGTCTGAAGGCGTGTTTATCGCTCAAATATCAATAAATTGGTATATATTTGATACGCTGTATGTAAACTTGAAAGTGACACTACAGTAACGTGGTTAATTACACATTTTGGTGATCATGGCCGGGCAAGTGGGAAAGTAGCACTCGCCGCTTACGTATAATATACGTTGTAATGAAATCCCCCAATTCGTTGCTCGATAGAATTCAGGTAAAACGCATGGACAGCATTGAATCAGTACACTTTTGACATGATTGAGTACCAAAGTACAGAAAATGATCATTATATATGTGTGATTTTAGTCATTTCAGTACTATATATTAGCGAACTATTTCTTAGCGGAAGAACACTCCGCCAGTCTGCGTAATCGGCGCGCCGCATCACATATCCTTTCATTTCAATATGGCCGCTTTTGTATGACATTAGAGATTTAAATCTGGCACAGTTTCAAGCTCTAAGTTGAGAATGTGGACAATGGGCGACACACAGGGAAACAGCGAGTCCGTTTCCCAGTGTGTTCCGAACAATGGGAATCACACAAAAAACGTCCACACTGAAAAACGTTACACTACTGAAGTCAAAGCAGATCGACACATACATACATCTATACTCTCAAGTAAAGTGGTCCGAACAAGTGGAATTCGATACATGTATACTTAAGTTGTGTCACCCCAGTGATCTCCATGTTTTTGGTGTAATAGGGGCGGTGGTGGGCGTGGTGCCAAAGGCATCGCGCGAGCACCTTCTGACGGGGTGTGGGGGTCCTCCCCAGTGAAATTTGGATTTTCGGTGCTCTGACATGTCTGAGATGCGTTTTCCGAGCATCTGAGATGCAAAATTGAGCGATCTAAATCATAAATATTAGGGCGGACGAATTTTTAAGAGGGACGAGCCGTTTTTAAGAGGGCTGATTTTGCCGTCGGTATTTTTAAGAGGGGCGGGCCGCCCTTTTTTAACTGGTGTGGAGAACACTGAATAATCACCCTTATATTTGAGACAACGCCAAGACAGTCTTAACTAATAACTACCTCACCTATCTTAGTGGACTACACTTGACTTAAGAGGTCCTAAGATAAGAATTTTAATGCATACCGGTCCAGGGGCCGTATGCATAAAACATCTTAAGTGTAAGATTTTCCTTATCTTTTGTTTGGAACAATAGTTTAAGGGAATTTTTACACTTAAGATGTTTTATGCATAGGCCTACGGCCCCAGGGCCCATATTCATAAACATACTTAAGTCAAAGTATGATACTTATCTTTTGTCTTGAACAAAAGGTAGGTGTCACACTTAGACTTAAGTAGTTTTATGAGTATAGGCACTGGAGACTTTCTTAAAGGCAAGATTTGCCATGTTCCATCATCCATTGCGGGTAATACTCTGCGAATTCTACGTCAGACCCCACCATTCTTAAGGCTGTGATGGGTTATGACATTGAGTTCACCGCAAAGCCTATCCAAACTCGTACCCGCAACGAGGCTCTCTTCTCGGGCGAGGAAGGCCAAAACATAAAGGTTTAACGCGAAAGAGGGATACACTTCATGTGTTGCCACCAGATGTCTCTCACTGCCTGAATTTTGGCTTTACGTAATAGGCAGGGGCTTCATTTTTTTATGGTAGTGGGGAGACGTGAATCTGTCAACTTGATGCCTTGAATTCCATTTCTGAGGATAACAGAGCTATTTTCAGCACAATTAGTGTTCCACGTGCAAATGTACGTACATGTAGGCCTATTCAAGTGTACACAGATGACCCTGCGCTCTCATCGTTCGTGGGGTTCTCATTAATTCAGTCCTTTTGTATCATAATATCAGCTGTTGACGCCAGGGGCTCTCGACAGCGATGCGTGGAATTTTCTCCCGAACAATATTCGCCCAAATGTCAAACAATGCCAAAGCGATGTCGCCTCAGTCTGCAGTGGCTGGCGAGAAGATCGGTGGCGATTACATGTAGATCGCTTGCGATATCGCCTGGTGTGCTGCTGGCTAGATTGTGCAATATTCCTTGTTATCATACTTCAAAGCAACGAGAGCCAATCATGTCGCGTCAATGGCGGTCACGTGCCATGAAATAATTTTCATTATCATACTTCAACGCAACGAGAGCCAATCACGTCGCGTCAATGGCGGTCACGTGCCATGAAATAATTTTCAATATCATACTTCAACGCAACGAGAGCCAATCACGTCGCGTCAATGGCGGTCACGTGCCATGAAATAATTTTCATTATCATACTTCAAAGCAACGAGACCAATCACGTCGCGTCATTGGCGGTCACGTGCCATGAAATAATTTTCAATATTTCATGGAATAATTTCCTGGCCGGGTCACGATGACGTCACCGTTGTAGCCGCTGCGGGAAGAAATGCCAAATGGCGTCCCATACTCCACGACAGCGTTGAATTTTTTTTTATATTGGACGAAAATTTTAACACTGCCATCGACGCTAGATCGCCATCTTGAAACCTTGACGTCATCGTCGGCGGGCTGGTCTATCACGTGACAAAAACTTCTTTTTCAAAATGGTATTGTTTGCAGAAAACAGTATTTATCTTGTCGAAAATGAAACAGAATAACTTTATTATTACTTTATATCTACGCCACCGATGTTTGTATCACTCTATACCTTTATAGGCCTACACCTATCTTCAACGATCTATATTGTACGGTAAGCGTAGAAAACGAGTGATGGGGTGACCGCTTAACAATTAGAAGAATTTCCACTGTTCGCTCCGCGCTCGCACTACTTTTCAAGATGGAAACCTAGCGTCCATACTAGTGGTGATATCATTGACGTCATTGCAGATATCGCCACCGAGCGTCGAGTTTGATGGCGTCCATGTTTTCAGCGGTTACACTTTGTGCAATTTGCTGTCTTTTTCGATCATTTGAGGAGTACCTAGCGAAGTTCGATGGATCCAGTGATTGTAATCATTGATAGAGATGCTGTAGGTACAGGTGTAATGTTTTTCACTGCCCCCCGTTTGCCAGTGCCTCCCAACAAAAGATTGACGGAATAAGCCGTGACGTGACAATGGGGGAGGCACTGATCAACATGTCTTTCTGTATTTGAGTGTCCGCCGAACAATAAAGTGGGCATTGTCATACGGGGGGCATTCTCATACATTACACCGGGTTGGTTCTAAACCTGGCACTGGCACTGGTTTCATATTATGGCCAGAAATCATGAAAAAATGTATTTATAGGTAACAGTTATTATTTTGGAAGATAATAGGCCAACTAGTTTAACATGGATCAATTATGTTGAAAAATATTTTGTTCTATTTTTTTAGATTTTTCAACATAATTGATCCATGTTAAACTGGTTGGCCCCGTTATCTTCCAAAATAATAACTGTTAGTAAATGTACATTTTTTGCATGATTTCTGGTCATAATATGATGCCAATGCCAGCGTGCCAGTGCCAGGTTTAGAACCAACCCGTAGGTACCATGCACTGCAAAGTTAGATATACTTCCAGCCCAAAACGCCGGTCATTTGCTGCACTGACTTGACCCACCGTACGGTGAACTCGGAAAGCCCGCGGAGTTCAACCACATCAGTGCTTTTTCACTCAAAATGTCATCAGGGTTCAAGTATGATAAAATAAATACATGTACATGTACATGTATTTCACGTCAAGCCATAAAATATTCGAAATTATTTGTCGGATATCCGACAAATAATTTCGAATATTTTATGGCTTGACGTGAAATATTTATATATTATTATTACTCGAGAGAATATGAACCAATCATAGCGCAGAAATAATGCTATGAAATAATGCTATGAAATAATTTTCGTTATTTTATGGCGAAGGTCATTATTTTACCCCAACCGAAAAACAACTGCCTTCTGCCTCTTCGAGATCGTGCAAACATTCCGCATTCCTGCATGCTACGAGGTTGAGTAATGAAAAAAAAATTCGACGTCCAGTATTGGCAGTATTGGAGGCGAAGCCTCGGGAAATAATTTTTCATCTGACAAATAGTTTCCAATATTTTACGACTAGACGTCAAATATTTAATACGTGTCGATTTAATTTAATTTATTTGATTTAATTTAATTATTTAATTAATGTCGATTTAATACGTCAAATATATTAAATACGTATCGATTTATCTCTTCTTAAAGACGACCAAATTACGTGCAATTCCTTCGTTTTTGTAATACCTAAAATTTGGATTAAATAGGTCCCCAATCTTGTTTGCCCAACAGAAAGGCTTACACAGCCCATGGCTGCTTCTTGTGTGTTTGCTGTACGGACGCGACAAACCATCCATGACAATTTTATTGATGGAGCACGGTTTTGAAGGCTTCTCCGGAGTCGGTATCGATAAAAACTCAGTCAAAAGAAAAACAAGTGGCTTGTATTTCCAAATATTCAACAGAACACTTGTCATATGTCCATATTCTATTCCACCGAAGATATTCCTTCTAACTTCCTCTGGATGACCTTTCACCACAGCTATTAAATACTTTCGGCGAATATTGGTGGAATTCAAGAAATGGAGGTAAATTCTAATCGCACGTGTTCTAGGGACATGCTCTGCCAATTCTTGCACCAAGAGATAGCCAGGATAGGTAAGTGGCTTAGCGTGTCTGCAATGTGTATTACGAGTGCACGACAAAATATACGAAGTTAGGTACTTTCCTGTCAGAAAGACCAAATCACCCCGTTCTCTTTCCTGAATGGCATACATAAAAATTGTGCTTCGGCTTAGGTCAATATCCCCACAAGTGATAAACATGTACCACATTTTGCTGGCACGATACATTAGATGTGTGTTTTTTCTGATACATTCTCTAATTTTTCGAGGTAAATGCAGTTTTCCAAACAATTTGCCTTTAATCATGTCATAAAGTAGGTAGAACTTAGGCTCTACAAATGCTTTTACTTTAAAGCAAATCGCTCGCGGTGTTTGTTTTGATTCAGTTGGGGCGCCATGACAGTTGGTCCTCAATCATCAAGCGTCATTTTAGGGGAAAAGGCCAAAGAGGGATTTTAGTTTAATGGGAAATGCATTAGACAGCCAAACTTCGGAGGCGTATTCTGCAAAATTTGCCGCTTCAAAATCAATGTGAATAGTACAAAATGTACATTTTGACCGACTGATTATGAAAATGTCATTAATCCATTTAAACAAATTTTTAATGGAACCTCGTCCCCAGGTGCACGTTTCGCATATTTGCACAGGTTTTGCATATGACTGGAGCAGTCAGCCGCGCGTATTGCCAAAATATGGCAGCAAAGTTCTAGCGGACCAATAGACAAATCCCAAGTTCCAAGATCTGCGCACTTCCGCCGAAATTGTAAACAGAACCTCGGTCTGAAACTGAATGACGCGACGCAATCCATGATTCAGCAATGGTCGTCACATGGTTGTGGGGTTCTCTGCGTTACGTCATTCAGTGCCAGACCAAGGTTCTGTTTGACATTTCGGCGGAACTGTGCAGATCTTTCTCGTTTTCGTCAATTTGGGATTTGTCTATACAAAAGAAAATTTCCCTGACTGGTGCTCAGTCAACCATGAATGCTTCCGCTAGGCACTGAATTGGACCACAGTGACACCTATTGGTCAACAGACTGAGAACTCCTATTATAATTCCCCTCAACTTACCTTTTTCTGATATACGCAGCATTGTTCATTTTTTGTAATGAAACGGCTATTTATACATTCTGCTTCCTTTTCAGACCCGCTGCAAATGTATCTTTTGTCCAGAGGACACAAGGCTACCGTCACACATCCTCTCCTCAGGAAGCAGGCAACGGCACAGTGTAAAAGGGATACCGTTAACACGTTCCAGTCAGGATGATTGAAAGTGCGTCCGTCATTCACGTGTTGAAATGAAATTTTTCTCGTCGCTTCGAGCATGATTTATTCGTATCTATTTCATACTAAAGCAAATGGCTCGCGGGGTTTGTTGACAGTTGTTTGTTGACATGTCCTCAAATCAAGCGCCGTTTTGAGAAAAAGGCGAAAGAAGGATTTTAGTTTAATGGGAAATGCATTAGACAGCCAAACTTCGGAGGCGTATTCTGCAAAATCTACCGCTTCGAAATCAATGTGAATAGTACAAAATGTACATTTTGACCGACTGAATTTGAAAATGTCATTAACCATTTTAACAAATTTTTAATGGAACCTCGTCCCCAGGTGCACGTTCGCATATTTGCACAGGTTTTGCCAATGGGCTCACTCACCAGTGGGGACGAGGCCCGATTTGTCACCCCCCAAAAAATCTAGTACTTTAAACACGATTGATTTCCATCCATATATATGGTCCTATCGTGTGCCGATTTTTAATTTCTTTAGGACTAATGTCTTAGTTATTTTGTGAAGAGATAGTTTTGGAGATTTGATGAGCAAATTATCTGTGCCCTGTGCGCAAGAATACAGTGTTCATGCCTGGCCAGCTATTTATAGCTGAAAAGTAGCTCGGTCAAGGTCGGCTACTGTTCAATGGCGCGAATTATAAACGTGAGATTTTGAAGGGCCATAGCGAAAAAAAAGCTGCGATGGCCCCCCATTTTTTCATGACATATCCAAAATGCATGCATTTTGGATAAGTTATGAGGTGGGCACATGGTTGAGAATTTTTTTTTCTCATACTATGGTAATTGTGAAGTTTGTAGGCCTTGGAGTAGATTTCCAGTTTTTTTGCCATTTTCAAGGCACGTGTCGGGTTTGGAATTGCCACCTTCAGCAATCAATACAGAGTTGGATGATTTTGAAAATTGGCCAGATGTGTTCTCGGAGCTGTAAGCTTTTCAAAAATGTATGCCATGGTGTGTGCAATGACGATATTGTCGGCGCTACATGCTTTAGAAGATGATGATGTGAATATCGACGTCGCTCCAGGTCAGGCTCCATGGTAGCCTGGGCGCCTCACTGGTGTGCGAGACCTATGACTGGAGCACGACTTTGCCTGGAGACTAGGTTCACTCTCTATGGGAGGTACCACCAAAAATCGAAACAAACCCTCCGAGCCATTCGCTTTAAAGCACGACTGTGTGTATTAGGTGACTCTTTCTCCCTCCCCACTTTGATGAGACTGGTCTCCTGTCCAACCTATATACAGCCTAGCCAGAGGTAACACCGAGGCTGGACTGACACTATGTCGAAACAAAAATGGCCGCCATACCTTTCATCACTTGAGAAGTTCAACGTGCAGTTCAGCGTGACTAACTCTTCATAAGGTATAAGGTAACATGCTTCAACTCATTCTTTTTTGTGTAGCAACACTGTCAATGCAGATAGATTTGAAAAGTCTTGTCGAGTATGCATATAGGATGTTGCCTAAAGGTCAAAGGTTACGTCCAGCCGTCGCGAGATACAAAACCTAATGCATATAGTCGTGCTTTAAAGCGCCACGCTATGCTTCCAAAACTGAATTTCGTGACGCCGTCGTAGTGCATCTCATTTACGGTGACCTCGTTCATAGCATTATACACACGGTCGATGTACACCATTTACACACAGAGCTAATTCATGGTGGTGAGGTTGATCATGATCTTGTGTCAATGCATGCTCGACAAGACTGTTCAAATCTATCTATCTGAATGATCTAAGTTACCAATTAGGTATTCTGTGTGTTCTTACACACAAACAAATGAGTTGAAGCATCTTACCTTACCTGATAAAGGGTTATTCACGCTATAACACCACGTTGAACTTGTCAAGTGGTGAAGCTATGGCTGCCATTTTGTGTCAATAATGTAGTATCAGTCCAGCCTCGGTGTCATCACTGGCTATATAGAGGTTCTTCACGTGACGTCACAGCTCCAAATATCCGCCATATTGGCTGTCAAATGACGCAACGTCACAACATCAACACAGCGTTTTTGACGTGGTTTGTACGTTGTCGGTATTCATCGGACCTCTTCTACACTGTTCTACAGGACGATTCGCTTTGTTTTCAACACGGTTTCCACACCAGACCAACTACTTATGCTCAGAAACTGTGAGAGGTAAAGTGATTTGTTGAGTTGTATGCTCCCAGTGGTCTGTACGGGCCGCTGAACTTTTGAACCGATAACAAGATGGCAGCCTCCTGGCTTCATTTTGACGGCCAGTATGGCGGCCGTGTGACGTCAGTGAAGAACCTCTATACGGCTGGACAGGGGACCAGCCTCATCAAGGTGTGGAGGGAGAAAGAGTCACCTAACGCATATAGTCGCGCTTTACACGAAGAGATGGGTCATCTTTCGAGGAGAAAAGTGATAGAACCTCCGAATGGGCATGAGTCTACAGATTTATTTAATAGTGCCAAGGTACTGGACGGATACTTTAGAATCTTATATTTGCCGCTAGTATAATATATCTTACATCTACATGCAATATGTTAGATCGCCTGGTTTGGCCTGCCATGTCGAATGACTGATAGATTGGTTTGGCTGGCACGCGCATGCGTGGTGATAAAGATGACGCTAAAATGACATTCGGAACTTCCGAAGGCAACTGCTCGGCAATTTCCGTAGACACTCGCATTTCCCAATACATGTACAAATAAATATTGGTCCACATTATGATTTTGGGAAGGGACATAGAGAATTATGGTCTTGGTAAACCATGTGCCACACATTAATGTAGGTGTTGCAGAATCCGCGAGACTCATCTACGTGGTCACACAAAATAAGAAATGCTGGGTAATCACAACCGATTTCGGCGATCTAGACTTGGCCGTATGCGCGGGTCGGACATTAGCCTAAAGTATAGCTGAAGTTATTTCTCTATGCTTCAAGTCTGGCTGAAGTCGGACCCTAGCATACGACTCCAAATCTCTTCGATCAATTGTTTTCTAATCCGCAGTGTGACGTCGTCAGCCGATTGTAAACACCTAATGCCCCAATCACACTGAGCTAGTTCTCAGTACGTTCTTGAAAATGTTGCCGAACCGGCTCAAATTGTGTGCGAACGGAGTGGACGTGGTGGCAACTTTTTACGGTCTTTTTACAAACTTCATGGACGGGAAGGGTGCTCCAGAACATCGATGCATTATTTGGCCAAGGGTTACACGTTCTAGCCCGTTTTATGACTTTTTATGACGGGGCAGGACGTTTTGAGAACTACTTCAATGTGACAGGCCCTTTAATGGAACCGTTGTAAGGTTACAGATGCCGGTGAAACGCCATTGCTGGTAGTTGCTTCCAGTCGTAAGCACTTGTTTATGGTCCTTGCTTGGCATATTTCCTAGTCTGGTTCCCTGACCTGCTGTATGGCGGCGCTGACTGATGGTACGATACAGAGGTCTGGCGCCGCGTCGATATTGATCTAAAAATAGAACATTACTCATTCTGATTATTATGGGATATCGGGGTATCGTGTTTACTTCCGCTAAACGAGTTGCACATCGTGTGTGAAAACTGTCCAAATACCGGGTGTTTTGTATGTTTTAGGTGTACCAGTATCAGCTCTGCCTCTGCATCGGCCTGTACAGGTATGGCAAGAGAGAAAATTCTGAAACCGTAGGGTCAAAACGCCACATAACCGGCTTGAGTCCGATGTAGCTAAATCATATGTGACCTAAGTGTCGTCACTGCAAAATTGTCAGGATCCTGACAATTTTCAGATCACGTGATCAATATCGACGCGGCGCCTGCCTGACCTCTGTATCGCAATGCATGGCTCTACAGTTGTCGCTGAAATACATGAGTTCAACTTCGTAATCAGGCCATTGCCATGGATACTTCGCGCATGCGCGGTTTGCCGTTTTCCCTGTCCAAGACGGAAGTCAATTTTTAATGGCTTTTAACGAAGGATTGCCGGTGGGTCGCACATTTTGCCGTTTTCTGTTGGCTTTTCACCCAGCTTTGTGTTTATACGTATGTAAGTCCTCGAGATAATCACCAGGCGGTCCTGAAAATCGCTACTAACGTGAAAATCGGGTGCGATATACAGAAAAACACGCCCAGGTTTGGCCTCCGAATGGACAAAAATGGCGATGCACATGGCCGTAGATCGCGAATTCACTCCATTCTTCGCTCGATCTCTCGCACGCTTTGGTGATATAGCAGGGAAACCAGTGATTTTTCCTTTCCTCAACTGGTAACAGACCCTTTCACAGCGTAATTAAGGGCTGCCCTGTCGAAATTGGACGAGAACAACCAAAAATGCCGCCGATTGCCGGAATCCTTCGTTGAAACCAAGAAATCGCCATGACGTCATAGACGATGACCTAGTTTGAACTGATCTATAGGCAGTGTTCTACGAAGTCTTTCCGAACATTACTGCAGGCTTTCCAACCCCAGTTACCGCCTTAATACTGCATGGTAACGAAACAAAGCGTCTCTTAGTCGAATGTCGGAATGGCAGCAAAACCCGGGACCATCAGTTTCGTCGAAGAACACAATATACATGTACATGTACATGTACATGTACATGTAGTAGTGTTGACTTAACACCATTCGTAATACACTGTAAGATGGATTCGGTCTTAGTCTTCCCCGCAGTTTACAAATTCTCTTTGGTTACATTGGCGCCTAATGAGGTTGGTTGTCCTCGATGTCCTTCCTACTTGTATTTAGAATCGAAAACACTTTTCAATCGCAAACAACTTCGTGTGTGCATTTTAAATCTGACTTTTTGTCAATTGAACTGACTTTTTGTCAATATTGTGTGTCATCTTTTATTGTTACGGGAGGTATTATCATATTCATCAAACCAACAAAAGGATTATTGTTTTATTAACATCGACAACAGTTGTACATTGTATTCAAATACGACAGTTCTATCAACTTGATCAATATGTCATTGAATCAATTATCGACATTTTCTAAGGAGTGAAAACCACAATTATGGTGATGGATGAATTGGACTATTTGAACTGGGCTTTACTTTACGATGTTAAAGGGAGACTCCACTCATTGTAAACTTTTGAATTTTTGAAATATCGTTAATACATTCAAATCCACTGATATCTGCAACATGTGGTTTTTTTTTTAATCAGGAAACTCATCATTTTAAGTATTTTAATTGGATCCCAAGGGGACCATTGCACAGCACTCATGATGTCATCAGTGCTCAATGCATATTTAGGCAGTCACAGTATTAGCTCATTCACTACAAAGGTCGTCAGCCTATTGACACTAGTGACATCACAACTCATGGCAATAGTCTACATGGATTGATAAAAATTCTGAAAAAGTTTACAATGAGTGGAGTCTCCCTTTAAATTGCCAAGAAAATGACCTGAAAGTTGGGTTAGGGTCAGGAAACCAATCAATCTGCACTGAACTTGTGGACGTGAGTCTCAAACACGATGACAAAATTCCCCTTTTTATCTATCCAAAAATGGTCATATCTGATGCTTAGAAATTCGCTGATTAACTCTCACATCCACTTTCTGGAACATTATTCGGTGGTCGGGCACTGCTGATCTCTGTAGTAGTGGAACACAGTTTCGGCGCGATTTTTTTTAGAATGCATGGAATGAATCGTTATGGTTTAGATACTACATTGTAGCGTAGGACATTGTGGTATCCTAGTACATGTAGCTCCCAACATCATACTTCAGATATACTACATGTAGATTAGTTCATTTTCTGAGGGGAAAAGTTTTACGTCTTAAAATGAAACTCCAATGTAGTCATGACACGTTTAAAGACTAAAGCCGCGTTCACATCTACATCGATCTGAGACCGAACTCCCTAGTTCGCATTCGGGAATGCGCATTGGCTAGGCCGGTCTAGCTGCAGGGTGCGTTCACACTACAAAGTTTTTTATGCTATCTCAGGCCGGTCCAGCGAGTCCAGTTCTTGTAGCGACTCTCAGGCCGATTCAGGTACCCTAGGGCGGTCTAGACATGTATCTGAACAGTTTGGAGCGATCCAGCCAGCGCGGTGACAAACTGTAAACGGAATCGGCCTGAGATCGCTAGAAGAAGCGGACTCGCTGGACCGGCCTGAGATCGCATTAAAAACTTTGTAGTATGAACGGTTTGCGCACTAACTGTTTAGGCCGGTCTCAGGTCGCTTTGAACTGCTAATGTGAACGCGCCTTAAGGATGGAATCTTACGGTGCATACGTATTGACACAAACATCTTCCCCTAACAGACAGAAGTGGTCATCTTTTAATTTCCCCGTGGTGTCATCATGTTACCCGTTTCCTCTGCCATGACGTTAGTAACTTAGTCGTAATGACTTCTTCCCACACTCTAACCCAATGAATATAATTCTCTCCTGGGTGCTTTAGTTGCTATTCGTTTTTGGGTCTATCATTTCCATTTCTATAGATCAAACAGAGTCGGGATAAAGCGGTCACAAAAGCTGGCAACAATATGCCTATAGTCCTATAGACAAAAATCTCACATTTGTACGCAATTTGTATTATTCTAACTACATGTATTTCCAATACGACTACTGACTGAAAAAGTAGCAAACAAATACGTGTAGAACTCTTTGCCAGTAAGGCAAAGAGAGTTACCCAAAGTCTCATGCCTCAGTGTGATTCGAACCCAGGACCATCTGACCGCCAGTCAAAAACCCGAACCACTACACCACCGTGACTCCAACTTAAAGTAAAAAACCGTATGGGTCAGGGACGCCGAATCGGTAGATGTCGTCCTGGGTAACCCTAAAGTTTACCCAGGACCATCCTGGGTAACCCTAAAAGTTACCCAGGTCGATCCTGGGTAAACCTTAGTATACTAAAGTTGACCCAGTTTGAAATTCGCGCACTTTTTCACCTGCGGTCAAGGATCTTGAAAACGGCCCTTCAGTCATATATCAGTGCACGCGAATTTCAAACTGGGTAAACTTTAGTACACAAAAGTTTACCGAAAGTTTAGTACACTAAAGTTTACCCAGGATCGTCCTGGGTAACTTTTAGGGTCACCCAGGTTGGTCCTGGGTAAACTTTAGGGTTACCCAGGACGACATCTACCGATTCGGCGTCAGGGACCATTACTGAAGTCTCTAAGTGTGACACTTATCCTTTGTTCAACACAAAGGGCCGTATTCTAGAAGCTTCCTCAAGTGTAAGGTCGACCTTAATCTTTTGTATTCTACCCTGCAAACAATAGCTAAAGGTCAACCTTACACTTAAGGAAGCTTCTAGAATACGGTCCAAAGACTGTAGCCCTTGTTACACTACATAAAAAACCCGTGTCGAACCCGGGTTTTTTCTGTCCACACCTGTTAAAAACGCGGTGTAATAATCCCCTCCGTGCTCGAACGGTTTTTGAAGGGTTTAATTTAGGTCCCCGTCACAAAATTTGAGTAGTGTTGACAGGCACCGGGCCTCAGGAGGGATTTTTCACAGCCGGGGTAGACCCGGGTGTCAAAAAACCCGGGTATTTCAATGTAGTGTAACCACGGCTTATGTTATGAACCCTCAGCGACAAAGCAATCGAACAATAAAATGTTGTCACTCCGCGAACAATGGTTTAATCTTTGTCATTTCTCACTGCACAGATTCCGAACAATGGACTCGTGCGAAAAACGCCTCGTACACACTCAAGTGTGTAGGCCATTAAGCTTTCATACTCAATCCGATTCTACCACTTTGCGACCAATAACAATGGTATCAGCGCTGAATTGCCGGAGGCTATAAAGCTTATTTCATACTCAATCCGATTCTACCACTTTTCGACCAATAACAATGGTATCACCGCTGAGTTCCGGAGGCCATAAAGCTCAGTTTATACTCAATCCGATTCTGACCCTATTCAACCAATATTAAAGATAATATATCACGACTTCATTGTTTACATTCAATGTTTGTAAACATGGATGTTTACATTATGTTATTTTGGACTTTTGGGACATGCCAACCTACATGTACCAAATTGAATACTTTCAGTATCAAAAGAATTTCTAGAGGGGCATGCAACCAAAAAATTACTCATAACAGAAAGAAAGACTGGACATAAACAAACAAAATGTAAATCAACAATGATTTTCGTGGCCCGCGAAAATATCCGTGATATATTATCTTTAAGGCCATCGTCGAATGATTGCCAAAAGTCGAATGAAGCTTCTAAACGTCGAATCGGAATTGTCAATATTATCAGAAAAAGTCGAATTGTGTGGATTATTTCATCAAAGGACTGTTTTGTATACTTGCAGTGGCAGACTTCCATCTTGGTTAAGCAGAGATGGCCTTTATAATGCAGACAGCTAAGCGAACAAAATGACTTGAGACGTATGCGGTGTACGATCAGCACTATCAGATGGATACACTAGTCGCCAGGCCCTTTGTCATGTTGAGCATGAAGGCCTTTATAATGCATATTGCTAAGCGAAGAAGAGGACCTGACGTACAGTGTACGATCAGCACTATCAGATCGATACACCAGTCAGCAGGCCCTTTGTCATGTTGAGCATGAAGGCCTTTACAATGCAGACTGCTAAGCGAACAAGAGGACTTGACTTAAAGTGTACGATCAGCACTATCAGATCGATACACCAGTCAGCAGGCCCTTTGTCATGTTGAGCATGAAGGCCTTTACAATGCAAATTGCTGAGCGAACAAGAGGACTTGACTTACAGTGTACGATCATCACAATCGGGTGGACACCAGGCCCAAATAGTCACCGCACCTGCCTAAACAGTTCCAAATTCCCCTTCCCTCGCTTTATAATCAGAATTTCCAATATATGAGCGATGTTTGACAGATATGTAACCTGTAGGTCTCACAGGAATGACCCATGTCGACAATACCAATCATCGACGACTTACACATGATTGATGGTCGGACTGTTACACTCCGTTCCAAATCCTTTGTCGGAGAAAAGACGAGGCGTATTTCTACGTATTTGTGTTAAGTATTGGATTTTTCCATCAGGGCAATTCCACGGTCACGGACGTGACATGTTTTCACTTATTCAGTGCTGTCTCCGCAAATTTTAGAACCACAGAAAGATGTAATACCCTGCATCATGTCAGGCTCTTGTCCTTCTATGCCCCTGGTATGAATTAAGTTCGTTGTGAGTCAATAGCCCATGTTACAACTGTCTGAAAAAGCCCGGACTTTTTGAACCCCGGGTCTGAAATAAGCCCGGGCTTTTTGAGAATGTATGCGGCTTGTAGGGGACGAAAAGCCCGGGCTTTATTTAGACACGGCGATTCACAGGTGTAAACGCAAAAAGCCCGGGCTGAACCCGGATTTTTATGTAGTGTAACCTAGGTAATAGTGCGCTGTTTGCTAATTAGTTGCGTCACGGACGTGACCTGTGCGATGTCACGTCCGTGACGCCACTAATTAGCAAACAGTGCATTAATTATGAATCACAACGAACTTTATTCATACCAGAGGCATAGGAGGACAAGAGCCTGACATGATGCAGGGCATTACATCTTTCTGTGGTGTCAAAATTTGCGGAGACAGCACTGAATAAGTGAAAACATGTCACGTCCGTGACCGTGGAATTGCCCAACAGGGCTAGCCTGCAGCACACGTAACCACTTTCGTTGCTCATACAGGCAATTTTTGTGGTCGCCACGAAAATTGCCAAGTGTGCTGTGGCCGGCAACGACCACTCACCACGGAAATTCTGTGGTGACCACGAGTTGCCACAAGTTGCCGAAAATCAAACCTGTTTGATTTCTCACCACGAAAATTGCTCGTGGTTGCGAGTAGTGGTGATGCGTGGCCATCAGCAGCACACGAGACCACTGAGTGGTGACGTCTGCTGTAAACCGGCAACCACCACAAAAATTGCCGACCACGAAAATTGCCTGTACGAGCAACGAAAATGGTGACGTGTGCTGCAGGCGTGGCCCTGGTGAGTATGGAATATCGGCCATCTCAAGCCATTCATTCTCCTCAATCGGATGGTTTTTGATAAGCCATTAATACTCGGAACAGACAATACTTGCACTGGTTATTGCATGCGTATAAGAATGCTACGTCAACGTGTCAATCATTTGGTGCAAATCGGACAAGGATTCTTATTAAGACAGACAATCCTTCACTCCATCGATCAGGCGGAGGTTATCGGGTGAAACATTCCAAGCCAACCGAGAGCAGCCACCGCTCTTCTTGCTGGGATACGACCTTGTAGCGGAGAAGGCCGATATGAAAAACCCGGAAAACAGTAATCCGGATGGCAAATTGGTTTGTTCATGGTTTTATACGGCTTCGGTTGACCGTTGAGACCGATACGAAAAATTTCCTTAGGAAGTCTGATGCCGGTAGATTCTCTTGGTTTTGCAGCTCCGCAAAGGAAAATCGGAGATTACATTGCTATGGACGCAAATCCGTTTCTCTCGAAGACACCAGTATTTTTTTTCTATTCACGACAGTTAGAATATCGGCTATGGTGCACTGGCTTCCTTCAAAGGATGGTCTCCGTGGCCTTGTGCTGTCCTATCATTCCACCCTCCCACAGCACGGCTTTGGTCTCGTTCCACTTCATACACTCCACACAAAGCCCTGCTGAAATTGGGCCTCCCAGGCAAGCATGAGGCGCTCAGAAAACCATTTCCCCAATGCAGCATTTTTAGGTTGTGAATACTACATAATTATGACTCATAATAAGAATAAAAAATAATAAGAATCTTTCCTATACATTGGAAGAACCTCTGTGATAAAATTCAGTCAATTTTGGAAAGATATAAGTGATTTGTAAAGTACAAAACCTTAAGGTCAAACGGGGTGAAACCACGAAATTCGTAATTCTCCAAGTTATCCTGCCAATAAAGGGAGTGCAACTGGCGTATGGAACAGCCACACCAGATTCACTGGATAGCAGGGGTTTGGTTGAGCGGATGAAGAGGAGCGAGGTAAAAACTCCCGCTGTGGGAGGATGTATCATTCGGAAACCTGTAGAGCAAGACGGTTTCCCCAAGGAAGAAAGGCTATTACCAAGCTGGTCAAATTTCCACTGCGACACCGGCTATAGAAGTTGTGAACGATGACAATGTGCCAAGGTGAAATACGACCCCACTTGGTCGCCTTGAAGGACACTGAAGAAGATGAGGGGAAGTTGTATATCACATACACGTGGCAGAGCCCAATGATGTCTACACTCGTCCCCAGCGCTATCTACACTCGTCCCCACTATACACTGGCATGATTGGCGCCAAAACCGACGGATAATCAATAGACGGCGCTGTTTGACGAGGGATCCAATCACAAGCCATCATCACGGGTTTAACCGGCGCCGCCGTAACACACTTTCTGATTGGCTATGAATACGTGTACAAAATGTACACTGTGTATTCATAATTTTTCCAACTGGAAAGTCAACAAAAATAACGCCGTTTGCAAATTTGATCAATGTTGTCGCGCACTTGCTAGTGTGCATCCACGTTTCGGACATTTTGAAGGCTATAATATAATCCAATTACTTCATCTAAGCTGGCCGAGAACCACAAATTTGGTCCGTTTTACCAGGAAGTCGCACCGCACATTTTGGCACATTCCCAACGGGGATTCCCCGAATTGGACACCTAACGCCGTCTGTTGGTCATACTTTGAGGCTGGCTTCAACAATTGCAGTTTCAAAACGCGGGTAGCGTTGTGGGTAGCGGTTTGAAACTGCGGGAGGAGTTTAAATGATATCAGCAGTGGGAGATCTTGACTACAGCGACCCGCATTCCATATTCACGTGCATGCACATGGATGGCACACAAGAACCGGTGTAACGTTTTCTAGTCTAGAAAAAAAGCTAGAGAGAACTATGACTTTTTAACAGGGAACACTGCAAAATCTGTCACTCTCGTTTCGGTAGTGGACAAATTTGATTCGGAAATTGAATTTGAAAAGGGACAAATTGTGTAAAACAAACATGTGTTTACAAACAGCCAACTGCATTCTGATTGGCTTAGAGAGAGTGTCGTCATGCTCAGTATGCTTACGTCACTATCGAATCACGTACCAGTGACACGTGATGTGGCACTGGAGGCGTGTCTTTTGACTGTTTACAAACACCAGCCAATGTAAACAAAATACGCGACCGCTTCTCTTTAAGTATGTTTATCAATGTGAACCCTGGTCTGTAGTTCTCTTTCCACTCACTGGTGAATACAAGGACAGATCACGGGCGAAATTTCGGTCAACAATACACCAACCTAGACGTACAGTACATGTACATGTATCACCCTAGATCTTGGTGAGACGAACCCAAGAAGTCGTTTACATCCGACACTGACAATATATTTTCGAACCAGCTACGAAGCAAGTCAGAGATACAAGTCACTTAACCAACGGGCCACATATTTCGCGACTGCCTATAACTCCCTCATCCCACGACTAGCCGATGCCCCATCAGTTCTAGTTACTTAGATCTAATGCGTGCATGTACCTATGATTGGTAATTACTGATCACAAATAGATTCTCTGGCTGCTCTCCGTAGTGCTTACAACAAGGGGGTGATCGCGGCTTGTCGCGGCATCTGGATAGAAAGGCCGGAATCAGCAACGTTATGTGCTCCAACTATTCTGAGAATATCAGAGATTTCTAGCGCTCGCTTGCTTCGTCACCTCACACAAACATTAGTACATGTACAGTAGTGTGCATTAATGTTCGAACAGAGGGAATTCAGCTTTTCATTAAGGCAAAATTTGCCGCTTCTCTATTCCAATATCTATATCAAAAGTATTTGAAGCCAGTCCAAGACATGCACTCCTCTAGTCTGAAGGTTTTCGCTGAATTCAGATACTGCATATCACGAGAACGGTGAAAATATCGAAATTTGACATATTTCTTGAGATTTGCTATTACATGTATCACCATTTTGTCTGGAGTTTTGTAGACGTTTTTCTCTTGCAACAATGTTGAATGGGGGTATATAATCTGGCGTTGTTTGGTTGCTGATACTGATTCGCAAACAGCAGGGATTCAGCTTTTCATGTTTTTGAGATTTCCCACGATTTTGAGATTTTGCATGAAGTGACTAGGTCAAATCTCAAGAAATATGTCAAATTTCGATATTTTCACCCTTCTCGTGATATCCAGCATCTGTATCAAGTGAAAACCCATCAGACTAGAGGAGTGCATATCTAGGACTGACTCCAAATGATGTAGATATTGGAATACAGAAGCGGCAAATTTTGCCTTTAATGAAAAACTGAATTCCCTCTGTTCGAATATTAATGCACACTACTGTATGTAATACGTTACTTTTGGCGTTCGCGCCTCTACATTTCTCTGTTTGAACGATGACAGAATCGGGCAGAGTATAAACAAGGCGTTCAGCATACTCCACGACAGCGTTGAAATTTTTTGACGTCATCGGACGAAAATTTTAACACTGCCATCGACGCTAGATCGCCATCTTGAAACCCTTGACGTCATCGTCGGCGGGCTGCATGGTCTATCACGTGACACGAACTTCTTTTTCAAAATGGTAGGGGGCCTATTATTTGCAGAAAACAGTATTTATCTTGTCGAAAATAAAACAGAATAACTTTATTATTACTTTATATCTACTCCACCGATGTTTGTATCACTCTATACCTTTATACACCTATTTTCAACGATCTATATTGTAGGCGTAGAAAACGAGTGATGGGGTGACCGCTTAACTATTGGAAGAATTTCTACTGTTCGCTCCGCGCTCGCACTACTTTTCAAGATGGAAACCTAGCGTCGATACTAGTGGTGATATACTCTGATATCGCCACCTAGCGTCAAGTTTGGGCGTTCAAGTGGCCATCGGCCCGCAACATTGGTCAAGTTGACAATCAACCCACATCCTCGGACACTTCGGCCACAGCCTACCCAAAGGTCACTTCTCACTGACCTGACCCGAGTGCACCAGCCCATCTCCGGCTTCAGAAAAACTGGCTTTATCCTACATGTGTACCTCAAGGGTCTCTTCCATTATGTTAGCCACATGGCTCGTGTAGATGTGCAATTATTACGCATTTACTGTAACAGATAGGGTATGGCAGCGCCGATGATTGAAGTGTCACACAGGAGAGTGAAAAATAGCACTAGTAGTGGCAATAAATATGATAAATGTATCCTCGTAATTTCCCGTTCTTTTTTCCTTTTCGTGCGGTCACTTAATCACCCACTATGCAAGTTTTGACTGATTTGTGGCATTGGACAGTTGTAGAAACAGCAATGTGTGCAATTTACACGCACGTACATATGTAGGCCCTGCATGTGACAAACGTAGACGTAGGCCTACTTGATCTTTCAACTGAAGTTTTCAGATAGATCTTCCTTCCGGCCTGATTACGATTAACGACGATTCAATACGGTTGGAGTAAATTTCAATTAATCGCGGCAGTCAAAAATGACAACCAAAATTTTAATTCAAAAGAATAATAATTTCGCGGGCCACGGAATTCACAATTTTAAAATTACAAATTTCGTATTTTAGCGGATTACATCACTAGAGAAGCCTAGATTTGCATTTGACCGTGTTCCTAACGCAGCAAAGCCACAGCAGTTGCGCAAATATGCCCTCGTGGGCAATAAATTCCCGATGTGAGTTCTGTAATAGATTCAAGATGGCGGCATTTGATTCCAACCTCGTTCCCAGGGCTTAACCTTGGCTTGTTAAGCCCTGGCTTCAGAACTGAATACCTCGGCTGTGATTGGGTATGACGTCACACCGATAGCCAATTTGAAATTTGATCTACCCAGGAAAATGGATTAAAATATGGTTTATTTTATTTTATTTTTTATATCACAGCAAACATTCTTCTTTCTGATGATAGACATAAATGTTCATAATACAGTTTAATGAAAATACCGTAGAGTCGGTTCTATAACATCAATGCACTTTATGCCGAAGTACCGCCCCCAGTTCATTATTATGTCAAAGCCCGGTTTCCCGCCTGCATTGATTGACCAATGGCGCACAGGAGAAGGCCTGGTCAGTTTCTTGCGAATAAGACATGAGCTGGTGGGATATCACTAGGCCTATGTTGTCAGTCAAATGCCGCAGTATACAACTTGTATCAATAAAGAATGCACTCACGCACGCAAAATCCAAAGCTTTTGTCAACCACTGACAACAGAGCCGTGGAATTCTTGAATGCATGGTGAAANCTTGAGATACGGCAAAGATGAATTCAATTTAAAGTTGATGTTTGAAATTTACTTGATATATTAAAATCTCTGATGTATGGCTTTCGCATTGAATAAACGTATATTGTGTCGTTAAAGATAATGTATCACGGATATTTTCGCGGGCCACGAAAATTATTGTTTATTTACATTTTGTTTGTTTGTGTCCAGTCTTTCTTTGTCTTATGAGTAATTTGTTGGTGACATGCCCCTCTAGAAATTCTTTTGATACAGTAAGTATTCAATTTGAGGGGTTGGCATGTCCCAAAAGTTCAAAATAGCATAATGTAAACATCAATATTTACAAACAATGAAGTCGTGATGCATTATCTCTAAGCTTCGTCCGCATGTATCGCGTTTGTATTGGGCATTACTTCATGTAAGGCCACACTTTTTTTATTTGTTGGATTACGACACTTCCAATCCAAAACATATGTGCGGGTGGGCGGGAAAAAAAGTTACTATTTTTGTCTTTTTTGCGTTTCAACAAAATATTACAGCTCAAGATGATATTGGGGAAAATAAAAAATCACCAATTTTCAAATTTGGGTGCCCTGAGATGCGATTTCCCAGCATTTGAGGATGTATTTTAGCACTCTGACATACGCATCTTATGGGCATTTTTTGCCGACACAACCTTTATTTTCTTTACCTGTTCTTTCGTACATGTGATCAAGCAGAATTTATGGTCGGCGCGAAAAAAACACTTAATTGTCAAAAACGGCCGTCGGGGTTTTTACTTTTTTTTCACTTTCGGGAAAATGATGGTTGGCGGATTCGTAATCCAACAAATAAAAAAGTGTGGCCTAATGTTCACACCTAAGAACACTTCTTATTCGGCATCAACTGATGAAAAATAGTTACAAAATTAAAGTTTGGGTTTATAGTCTGATATCAACTACGGTAGAAGTTCTCGTCCGACTTTACACTTTAACCCCAGTCTATCCTGAAACCTTTCAGTAGAACTCAGATGAGCTGCTCATTCAGCACTACAGTCTGAGCATTCCCGATCGATACCCATTTATACACCTGGGTGGAGAGAGGCCAATAAGGCAAAGAGACTTGCCCAAAGTCTCACGCCACAGTGGGATTCGAATCCGGTGTCGTAGAATGTCATGCCCCCCGATATGAGATGCCCCACAACAATAGATTCTGACGGATTAAGGGTCAGCCGGGCACTGACAAACAGAACTTCTGTTACCAGATGTCCCCTGAACAAAAGAAGCGGGCATCTGATATCGGGGGCATTACATTCTATGACACCTAGTCCAAGACCCGAACCACTATACTACACTACACTACCAGCTTCATATAGCGGTACTAAAAAGATACACGTTACAAACTCCATGCTGAATATCATCTTTTCACATAAATATGTGAGCTAGCCCAAGGAAGTTTTTGTACCATTAGGCTTATCCGATATATAAAAAAATAACCCAGGTGTCCGCCCATCAATTTTCTGTAACCATGTTTTTTGTAATCGGCGTCCACAGCTTTCGCCGTCTTTGTAACCTGACAATATCGAAGGAAACATCGTCCGTGGTAAGGGTCTTGTGTGGTCTTCACCAATTACTCTTATAATGAAAGATGCATTGCCTCTTCCTCATGTAATTAGATTGCTAAACGACCTTTGCATCGTATCTGTCCAGCCACACTCCGCCGACAAAGTACACCTTCACACCTCAACTAGCAATGTTTGGCAAGAACGAAAACAGGTTTCCGGAGGCCAAGGTTCAGCAGTCGGCGTACATAATTGAAACGAAATGATGTAGACTAGCCAAGACGACGATTCTCACCCAAGAAATGAACCCATTCATTTATAAAATCCAATCATGATATCTTTATGAGAAATTACAGTCTGATAGCCGTCATCCACTTCGGTAATTTCGGAACGAAATCAACCATAGTTCACCATTACGGATCAGCTAATGCAATTGAAATGGTAGGTTTATCCTTATTTGGTATGAAATTAAAGTATCTGGTCCATTTGTAATGTTTGTAATTTATAAATAGAGTCTTATTCTGCATTACACTGGCAATGACTAAGTCATTAAAACCAAAACCTGTTGTCAGGTCACAGAGACTTGGCGTTGCCACTGGGATCTGGCTCATCAAACATTATCATAAGAGCGTCAGGTGTAAGGACAGGGTCGTATTTAGCGGGGGCAAGGGGGGCAGTTGCCTCCCCTACAGAGCCAACCCAAAAACGTGATTTTCATGCAGATGTTGGGCAAAGAGCGGCAAAAAAGGTCTTCTGCCCCCCCCCCCCCCAGGACCAGAAAGCTAAATACGACCCTGCATATGTAAGCTTACAGCAATGGGGAAAAAATTATCAGGCCACCTCTGTTATTTCCACTCAATTCCCATTAAATAGGGAAGTCCGAAGTACCGGTAGAAAGGACTGGCGGGTGAACGTCGAAGTGCAAATTCTAGTTAAATACACGAAGTCTGCCATTGTAAGGTTATAATCGAATGGGCTCTCTATAGCCATGTATCCTAATCCCTCGATGAACAATAAAATCGGTCTCACATTCCAGGGGACTTAGATTCCTGTCACACTGGTGCCAAACTTATAATGATACTTATTATCTCTGAATGCCTTCCGCGCAGACCAACCCGAATTATCACCTCCCACCTTTTCGCCACAAACCCATTCGTTATCCACAGACGATGCCACACAAGGTGATCTAAAACTGTCCAGAGAGACCAAATGATGACCAGTTATTTCCTTTGAAAAAAACCTCGCCAGCCACTGGGCCACTTACAAATATCTAGACGTCATCACGAACTGACCGTTAAGGGTTTATCAGCCGTTATTCATCATTCACTGGGCGCACTACGCTCCTTAGTCATTCGAAGACACCGTGAAAAAATTCAAACTGCAACTCTATTAGCGAGATGATTCCTTCGGCTAATCCAGCCTGTCGAGATAAGATCGATGGTGGCGAGGAAACAGCACTGGACAAGGCACTAAATCGCTTAAAAAGACGTTTCCGTTCGATCAAGGCAAATTAGACCTAGTTTCAGTTATTGCTATGGGATAGTTTTTTCGACAGAAGTCGGGCATAAACTGATGGTTAGCGTGCAAAGCATCGCGAAAATATAAGTCAGGCATGTTCTGATAGCTGATTGTGAACGCTAGAAGGGGTCTGACTCCAATCTCGTACCCAGATCTACCTCATTCGAGGATATCTCTGGAAAGGGCTACGACTTGACCAGAATCTCTGGTCAACCACTGGCAGCGTGCCAAAATATTTGTTTCACGCAATATTTCGTTATTTGATGACTGAAAAATATCATGTACATGTATGCCTAAAAAGCCATATAATACCTCAAAACACGAAGTTGTTTGAGTATTAGAGCAATTTCAACGAATACATGTAGTTAGTTGGGAACTAAACCGGTATCAGTTCCACCGTGCAGCACGTTAGGAACTGGTGTCGGGGTCTCGAAACCGGAAGTGTGGTCGGAATTCCTACCAGGCAGGATGCGCGCGCATCAGTTAGCAGACCTGTACATCATGCCTACATCGTGTGCAGCGCTCTAACGGCAAGCTACAGGAGTCGAAATGAGATAGCAGGGTGGTTTCTTCAACGGACTATCCCCAGGATGTTTAGCTAATGACACAAAACATCGCTGGGATAGGTGACTGAGTGTTTATCTCGCTGACATTCGTTGCACTACCTCGCTGAATGTTCGAAGCGAGAAATGTTGGACGCCAGACGCCATCTTGGAAACCTGGCTTCTTTGGGGAATACCTGCCGCCGATACGTCATCAGAGAAGATTCGTATTCTGATTGGACGTATTCCGACGAATCACAGCCAGAATCAAGAGGGCGACAGTAGTCTCTTAAATCGTCAGATATGTAGAGACTACTCTGTGGTCTAGTTGGGAACTACTTGACATAATGCCGCGGGTGCCAGCCTCGGTGTGATTCGCCTCAAAATTAGTAGGCCTATATATCGATGCGCTGATGGAACCAAACCCCTGACAATGCGCATGCGCAGTATTCCTAAAGGAGTACCGGTCGCAGCCCTTTCCAGTGGTGTTGTAGGTACGTAAACCCACTGGGGACGAGTTTGATCTGACTCAAAGAGCTACTTGAAAAAAAGAAGTTTACCCTCCCCCCGCCCTACATTAGCTATACTCTTGGTAGTTCAGCATGGAAGGTATCACGGGGATTTATGTACCACAGGCCCCAGCTGATGACGAACTCTGAGTGATAACTGAAGTGAAGTGTGAAGCTACATTCTTACTTCTCCGTTTTCTAACACGCACTCACATACAGGAAACGGACAAGCGCAAAGCGCAAAACGCAAAGTATGAATTGGCCTTTAATCAGGCCCAGATCTGGGTTTGTATTCTATCCGACTCTCCTGTTCTGTGACCAAAAACACCTGCGCCGTTCCAAATAGATGCTGCCTTGCACCTTGTGCCTTTGCAAAAGACAAGTAAAAGACTTCGTCCAAGTGAGGGGCACGAGTAGCTTCAGATGGCTCTTCCATACTTAGCAGGGCCAATAACGCCTTGGCTGATTGCTGATGTCCTTGTTAGTAATACTTAGCTGACCTCCATCTTGTGTTTATAGGGTTTCTCAAAAAATGTACCCAAAAGTATTTCAACAGTACAGATAATCCAATCGATATTTTCAGACATTTTCTGCATGATCATGCAGCCGAAGCATGTAAGTTTTTTTCCCAATGCACAGTTTTTAGTTTAGTTTTTCCTTTTTTGATATTTGAACCCTTTACTTTTTACGTAGTGATCAGCGTAACCTTTGTATGTTGTTCTGGTTGAAGTCTAGTGTAGTGCCAGGGCTATTAATGCTTTGCTTCAGCCCTGGCTATGAAAATTTTGTTTGTAATATTTCTTGATAATAAAACATTTAAAAATATAAACGCCTTGGCTTCGCCCTGACGGAATACCACCTACACACAGATCCTCATTTTTTATTCACCTACACACCTAAGTAAAAGCTAAGCCAATCTCCTTCAGGAAGACCCCCAGGAAATTCCCAGCGCAATGAACATCAATCACCTGCCAGACCATATTGTACGCAGATAACATGAAAAACAACGCCCTTCACCCACAGGGACTTGTAAACCTCATCCATCAACTTGTAATCGATTACACTTTACTTATGGTCTCAGATGAGGGTCCCTGCCGTAAGAAAACGATGTCTACGGCAGGAGACAAAACTGCAAGGAGCTACACCGCGAAGTGCTCGCGGTGCGCTTATCAATAGGGAGTTTAAGAAATCAAACGATAAACGTTAACTTTACAACGTTATTTTCTGTACCGAAAATGCAATATACTCTAAACTCCCACTTACCTGTCCCATTCCTGAACGCGGAAAAAATGACCAAATCCTAAGTTGAAGATATCGCACCGGGAATGGGACAAGTAAGTGGACCATACCCCCATCCCTTTATCTTCAAATTAGGATTTAGTCATTTTTTCCGAGTTAGGGTCCGGAATGGGACAGGCAAGTGGGCGTTTAGAGCATAATCTGGTGATTTGCAGTACGAAAAATAAGGTTGTTGTAAAGTTAACGTTTATCGTTTGATTTCTTAAACCCCCTAATATTACTGAATTTTCGTACTGGCCCTTTTAGGCTGAGTTTACATAGGGGCCTAGAGGTATACGGTATACGGGCACGCTGGCGAACAAAGGTTTCATGGTGACTGATGAAACCTTTATTAGCCGATTGTTCGCCAGCGTGTCTGTATACCGTGTACCTCTAGGCCCCTATTTAAACCCTGCCAAAAAGGGACTTGAAACCGAGTTCGAGCACAGGAGTTTGATTCCAGGCCTAGTCACCACTTGTCCGAATTGATCAAGTGAGCTGCTCTCCTTTTCCCCTGTTAGGTTTCTGGAGAGACGGGGGCCAATAATGTGAAACGTTTTGAGACTGTGAAAAGCGCTAGATATAAAAGCGGGACTTTATCATCACTATACAAAACGGTACATGTAGAAATGTACATCACGGCATGAAAAAGTGCTTTTCGGATTCCCTTATAATATAATACCGTGGATTCACATGCCAAAGTTCAGCTTATTAACCTTACGGCTTACGCCTACAGCGTTGGTAACGCCGTGTGTTGCAGGCGTGTGTTCCTGCGTGTGTTAGTATTGGATGTCATTGCCAGTATATCATTTCAAAAGGTATCTGCACAAATCCTCTGCCTATTCATGTTACGTTTTGGATATCAAAGGATGAGGTGTATCAGAATAACTCGGAATTTCTAAACATTCTCCAAAAATAACACAATTCTTCAGCAACTGCGTTCGATCCCGTGACAAAATCCCTAACGCATTTTTCATGCCACTAAATGGCATGCAGACAGCACTACCTAAAAAGTATAATCGCGAACAGCTTTAGATCAGCATGTTATACCGTATCCCTACTGATGTACATGTACACTCTTGTAGGAAAGTAATAGGACACCACGTTTTCCTAAATAGCTCAAAAACCGTTGGAGCTACAGCAAATGTATTTGCCCAACATGTTGCTACAGATTGGATGCTAATACCATTGCTGCAGCTCCGATAGTTTTTGAGATATTCAGGAAAACTTGTTGTCCTTTTACTTCCCTCAAGATTGTACATGGAGGTTCTAAATGTACACCTAAGTGTTGGTATCCACTTAAGTTTGAAGTTACTTACATGCATCTCAACCTTTCTACATGTACATGTAAACGTAAAACAAATTGCCAAGAATGTCTTGGTTGTTGTTGTTGTTGTATGTACTTTATTTATAAAATTAGATACAGAAGTAGGTGCAAGGGGCCGAGGCCGAGGCATTACCGGCCCCTGAAATGTCTTGGTGACTCGTGGTGACCCTGCTGCATCTTAAACCGCCATGGGTTAAAATGGCTACGTCTTCGGTCTCAGCTCTCTCAGCTTACTGAGTGGAGCGTAGTCCGAAAGCGAAGTGACCGGAGCCCGCACAAGATGATTCACATCGAGATGGCATTTTGCTTAGTAACGGTAAAATGCGACCTCTCATGTCGGATTTATTTGCCATTTACTGTCGTAAGGCGAACTTCAAGGCCGGGAAATGAACCAAGATTAGCCAGCTACAGAACCAAGTCCCTGGAGAAATGTTAGGGTATAAGGTTAATTGTCTTGTTGAGTGCAAAGAAAGGTCATCTTGAATATCGGCTGCAATGGAGACGTATGGTTTATACTCGATCCGATGGTGCCGTCGTATGGCCAATAACAATGCCAGCGGGAGAGCGAACAATAGTATTTTCCGTCCGATGAACTGTGTCGGATAGCTAGAGTAAAGCCTGGGTCACAAATGCCACCGGGCGCCGTACGATTTTCCCCACCCAGCGGCTTGCTGTGGATTTTTGAGACTGAAACTCAGATCGAAGCTGAATTATGCCGAAATCGCCTCAATGGATAAGCGGAAATTAAAGATAATGTATCACGGATATTTTCGCGGGCCACGAAATTCATTGTTTATTTACATTTTGTTTGTTTATGTCCAGGCTTTCTTCGTCTTATGAGCAAATTGTTGGTGGCATGCACCTCTAGAAATTCTATTGATTCCAAAAGTATTCATTTTGGTGGGTTGGCATGTCCCAATAGTCCAAAATAACATAATGTAAACATTCATGTTTACAAACATTTAAGGTAAACAATGAAGTCGTGATATATTATCTTTAAACTAGATCAAACTGGGGACCGTAGAAATTGGCCAAAATGTCTGTTTTTACTCGCCGTACGGTCGCCGTACGGGCCCCGGAGTGGATATGTGACCTAGGCTTAACACCGGTTCTGCGCCCATGTTCCCGAAGCCGTCGTTAGGTTGACGATGTCGTTAAAACTGGAAAAATGCATAGCGTAACGACATCGTTAACCTCACGTTGGCTTCGGGAACATGGGTCCTGCTATCTTATGACCAACAACAATTTAGACAGGAGAGTGAACAATAGCTTTTTCCGTCCGATTGGTCGAATCGTTCGAATCTCAGAGGGTTTAAAGCTAAGCGCACATTTGCGACAAAGCTCAGTGCGTAAAGGTCTGTGTACACTATCAACATTTCAGGACACATGTCGGGACACATGAATCCAACACAACGTGTTGCTTGAAATGTTGACAGTGTGTACAGAGCAAAAATATTAGCAACATGTGTCCCGACATGTGTCTTGAAATGTTGATAGTGTACACAGACCTTTAGGGGGTGTCAGTTAAAGTGGTCCTAAACCGCCGAGCAAAAGTTGGCACCCGATCATTTTCACCGCCCACGAAAATGGAACTTCCGATTTCCGCTCCTGGCTTCTGAGCATGCGCAGTACGCTACCTTCACTGAGTTTTTCAATCGTGCAAACCGCGCAGCAGACAGGATGCCGAAGCGAGAAGTGAAAGAAGGGAAAGGGCGACCTTAGAAGGTAGCAAATGCCGACCAGCAGCTGTGGATTGTCCACAGACATTATCGAAGTGGCTCATAATAAAGAAAGAACTCCGTTTTAAGACGATGAGGAGGTTGTTAGCATGTATGGCATCATTAACATAGGCCTATTGCCGGACTGCGGATCTCGCCGCCGTGCCGGTGTAGCCTAACGTCAGCGAATTCTGGGGCTCCTTCCGAGAAAAGACCAACTTGCCTGGCACACCGGCTGGCATCGCCATCAATGATGTCACTCGTGTCGGATTGAACACTCTTCATGCTCTTATGCGTGAATGTATCCTCTAAAACTCCCCTGAATCGAGGAGAAATCTCGACTCGGCGAACTGGTGGCATCCACGTTGTTTTGACAACCAGCTGTCACTCATTCAGAACTTGCCCAATCAGTGATCGCGTAGTAAATTCCATAGTAATCACGTGACGTGATGATTGACAGGCGTTCATTCATACTGACGTCGCGCGGGAAAATGAAAACGAGGCTGTCTCGCTCGCCTCGGCGGTTCAGGATCACTTTAAATCGACTGACCTGGCTGAATGGCGAGTCGACAGCGTTGGGTCAGTCGACTTTAAAAACACCCCTAACGCATTGAGTTTTGCCACAAATGTGCGCTAGGCTTAAAAGGCTATTGGTTTATACTCAATCCGACACGTGGTCGTCGGCTAACCGGGTCGTTGGAGAGTGATCAGTAGCATTTGCCGGTGAATCTACTGACTCGGACAGAGTGCGTCTAACCTAGCTTTGAAACAGAAAGAGCACAGGTAGGCCTAGTAGAGGGAAGGAGGGACGGGTTTACTTAGTCCCAAGTTTGAGCAGACAGTGCCTTCTGCTGAAGTTTTCTAAAAGTCTTGGGAATGAATTGGAAGAATTTGAATAATCATTCTTCAAATGGTAAATGTAGATGGGAAGAAGCTCTTTTCAAATATTTTAATTTAAATTATTTCAATAGCATGCGAGAAAACATTGAAAGAAGATGCCATAATATGTTGACTCCAGGGATAGATGAGTAGCTGTATTTCGTTCCATTCAATCCTCCCCGCTCTCCCTATAGACAATACCGAGGAAGATTAAGCCACCTCGTGCCTGCAGCCTTCACCTCAAGGTTAAGCATCGCATCTTGCCATTCCCTCCATGCTCCGCAGCATTCTAGCAACTGATTTAATGGGGCTAAACAATCTAATAATGATTTGCTGAGAATTGATGCGATTTAATATGGCATGTGTTTGTTCCGCTGACGGCGACGCGGCGGTAATTTGCTATCTTTCTACAGAGCCTGAAGCATATGAGATCGAGTACTGTGTAGTCCGATAAAATGTTGTGAGATAAAGACGAAAAAATAAGGGATATTTCTCAGGCTTGTCTTTTATAATGACAATGAATCCTGCTGGAAATTCAGAGAAATAGACCATGGGCTGCAGTGCTCTCACAGCACTGCACTGCGCTGCAATACACGGCCACTGAGAGCACAGCAGTGCAGTCAGGGCCGTAGGCCTATTTAGCGGGGGGGGGGGGGGAACTGCCCCCNGAACTGCCCCCTGCAGGGGGCAGTTCCCCCCCCCGGAGTCAACCAAAAACCGTGATTTCCATGCAGATTTTGGGCAAAAAACGGCAAAAAGAGGTCTTCTGCCCCCCGGACCAAAAAGCTAAATACGGCCCTGGCAGTGCAGTGCTCTCACCTACTCGGTCTTACATGATATGCTAAAAGACGCACCGGCAGCAGGGACATTTCTGGTAGCAATCATCTCCAGAAATACATTAGGTCCTGGAAGTGCAGTTGAATTTCGCATTTCCAAAAATAGATAAGAGAGGACTTATCTGTTTTTGGTATTTCGTATTTGCGAAGCCGCAAGGCAGAGAGTCAGAGTCCTTATTGGATAAATTTACATACATTAGCCCTACATGTATGTCCCAAGACAGCAGGCCTCCTTCAGTATCAATCGGTTTCCCCACAGCGCGACCGAAGATCACTTTTGCTTAAAGGAGCACGGTATTGCCACTTTTTCTCGACAACCGGCGCCACCGTGCCACTCTCCAACCCAGGGACCAACGACGTATTGGCGAGTTGACCCGATTTCCTCCGTACATTTTGTAATGCATTTTTGTAGTTTGTATTACTGCCGCTAGGTGGCTTCCTCTACGTCGGCAGTCAAATAACGCATTTGAGATCCAATACCGTGCTCCTTTATGTTTTCTGAGGTTATCTACCTAACCACGAAGAAAGACCAGACAATTTGAAAATTTCCATTCCGAAGTCGATTTGTTAAAACTTTTCAAATGCGCTTCTAAATCCATCGAGACCGACACACATTAAGAGTAATGTACGGCGGGTTTTGACTGATACCCGGGACACCGACGGTCAATTCCGCTAACATATTTGACAGTCTGCGGGGTTTAAGAAGATGAAGTGACATGGGAATAAAACTGATTCATTACTTTTCCGTCTGTGATAAAACTTCGTGAAGTATTACTGAGTAGAGGATTTTAGAGAGGTGAGCGATGATCCATTGCTTAGCTGAGGACTTCAGGTAATAAGTGGGTCAGTCGTATATCGATGCCTCCTTAAATCGGTGGCCAGTATCTCATGTTAAAATGGATTTTTTTCGACAGCAAATTCAAGGCTGTGAAAGGTGCAGAGGAGCCTATCCATCGTCCTGTTGCGGGTTCAAATACGTCTCGGAAGGATCGGATGACGCTTCCACCGTGTATGCATACTTTTATGGCAATGAGGTTAAGAAAATCAATGATACACAAAGGATCCGACAATGACGTCATATGACATTCAAATTCCAGCCGAAGGCAAGCTTGTGAATGAAGCGCGATGTGACGTCATCAATTGAGAGGTTAAGAAAGCGAACTACAAACCTAAGTCATACGTCATTGACGTATGACTTACGTTTGTAGTTCACTTTCTTAACCTCTCTATTTATGAAAGAAATAAAACGTAAACGAAACGACAGTGACATCAAACACACTCCGGAAGTATGCCATGTGACGTCATATCGTATCGTTTACGTTTATTGTTAATTTCCTAACTTCTCTATTATGTATTCAGATTACGATCTTGGTCAATAGGGAGGTTTAGAAATCAAACCAAAAACGTAAACTTTACGACAACGTTATTTTTTATACTACAAATGAACCAGGTTTTATATTGCATTTTCGGTACAAATACAACGTTGTCGTTAACGTTTACGTTTACCGTTTGATTTCTAAACCTCCCTTATATAACGTCATGAATCCTAACGCAGAAATTGGATTATTTGGACAGAATCACTCATTCACGGATCATTTTACAGAAAACTGCAAAAATTGTTACAAGATATCCCAAAACAAAAAAAATGTTGCATGCAAACATAAAAGGTATTTTTTATGGAGGAAAATGGAAAATTTACCGAATGAAATATCACATCAAATACACGATTTATTCTCGTACGGTAATAAAAATGCAATAAAATACACAGACATTTTTATTGGAGATGTAGTTGCAATCATCCATAGCCCCACCTTACAATCATGTAGTAATTTTTCACAGCAATTATTCAACCTAACCCTTCGTTATTGATGTTTGCCAGCCATAACGATGATGGATATATCGCCGAGAGATTCATCCCGTGAATTTATCTTCCGGTAATTACAATACAAAGTGCGCATGCGCAGAAACAATCAACAACGCAAAAAATACGGCATGCGGCAGTAAATTTCAATAAAGACTGTACATTATTGTTCTCATCCGAATGAACTGGGGTCGTCGTGTATTTAATACAAAATAATCTGTTTTTCTCCGGGTCTAGTTAGGATGAAAAAGTGTAGCTAGATCATGCATAACTGTTGCTGTTTCTTTGCGATTTCTTGTGCAGTGATTGATGACGTATTTCCGCAGATTAATGCATACTGGCCATTAATTTTCCCTGCATTTATTGTATCTTTTTTGCTTTGTTATTTGCCGATGCTGTATTGCAATCATGATTATTTTAGAGGCATCTATATCAAATGCATTTGACCTTGCTTCTTGCTACAGGGTTATTCCAATGGAAAGGCACCGTGTTCAAAGTCCATGTACATAGACAATACGATCACTCAACTCGCCAGCAAAAACAACTGGGTCCGTATGAATGCATAAAAACATCTTAAGTGTAAAATTTCCCTATCTTTTGTTTGGAACAATAGTTTAAGGGAAATTTTACACTTAAGATGTTTTGTGCATTACGGCCCCTGTTTGTCACAGTTCGGCATGACAAAAGCCAATTTCCAGTTCAACGACCAGGTCTAATGTATGAGAATGCCCCCATGACAATGCCTGCTTTATTGTTCGGCGGACACTCAAATACAGAAAGACGTTGATCAGTGCCTCCCCCATTGTCACGTCGCGGCTTATTCCGCCAATCTTTTGTTGGGAGGCACTGGCAAACGGGGGGCAGTGAAAAACATTACACCGGTCCGCGGCGTATCCGCTGCCTCTTGAAGAGGAGGCCAATCAGAACCGGTGTTGTAAAATTTCCTCGTGGTACAAATAGTGGTAGCCGAAGACCCGATATAAAGTGCAATATGATTGGTCAACCGGTAAAATTGGCATCGTGCCAAGATACGCCGCCGACCGGTCTATTTCTCGAAGGGCGATGTGCGATGTAACGCAGTGGCGAGCAGATCGACCTTCGATTATCGAACATGGGGCTTCACTGAAAAACGTTACACCGGTTTAAATGACGACCTTTTGCTGAAGACGTTGGTTAATTGAATTGTGGGGATTCCTTATCATCATTTCATTCGTTGGACCAAGGGGAGCTGTTTTCTTTCTGGAACAGCCCGAGGTACTGGATTTCGTCTTAAACTACAGTCTAACATTATTTCCAGTCAGAATGCCCCGCAACATGCGTGCTTCAAGAAAATCAGTTCAAGCTAATGAATCGGCCTCGATAATCAATTTTATATCAAAGTCTCTTGAAATTTAATTTGCTCATTTTTTTCTAAGAAAATATAATAACGTCAGAGATCTGACAATCAGGTGGTTAGCGGTTACCAAGGCAACCGGTAACTGCGGCGCTGCAAGTTTGACAGGGTCGTTGTATATTAAGGAATATGCAAGAAGGACGGACATTCGATGGAAAAAAATCAATTATGATTTGAGTGGAGATGAGAAGATTGGATCGGGATGTTTTTTCTTCTCAATAAAGTGTCTGGCGGATTTGTTACGAAGGACGGTGGCGTGGCAGGAACGAACGTCCACTGATCAATGGTCCGGGTGCAATAGGTGGACTGAGGAAAATTGCAGTGAGACTACAGATCTGTGATTTTAGTTGGGGACCATGTTTACAAATTGGGAAAAATGTGTGCCCAGTTTGAGGGCCGACTGCTTCGCACTTATCTATCCGTTTGAAACATTTCAACTACCATTGAGAAGTCAAGAATCTCTAGTTTTTAAATGTCTAAGCAGTTTGAAAATAGACTTAGGGACCTAGCCGCAATCACCATGGAATTCAATCATTTGAGCCTCAAAAGTTTGCAATTTCACGCCAACAGAGTTATGTCGTGGGCGCCGCTGACGTGACATGACGTCGTCCTTTGACGCAGTGGTCCCCAACCAACGTCATGGATCTGTAGTTTTTATGAGTGTGTAGGTTAAAGGCGCTTCTCCACGTGAGAGTTTTCTCATGCGAGTTGGCTCTAAATGGATAATTCACCAAATAGTAAGGGTTCGCAAATCTGACGAAACACGAAGTACGAAATGCGAAAATTAACTTCATTTCCAGGACCTAAGATATTTCTGGAGATGATTGGTACCAAAATGTCCCTGCTGCAGGTGCGTCTTTTAGCATATCATGTAAGACCGAGAGAGAGTTATGGTGCATCTTGAATTTTTAAATTTCCACCTCGTATCTACGAAGTGGAAACGAAAGATAAATTTTAAAGTTTAATATACATCGTAACTTTATCGTACCGTAACCGGTGTAACAGTAGCGAAAGTTCCCCTGTAAAAATGTCCGTTCTTATTGTTCCCTAACGAAAAAAGGTGCACGGTTATGAAGCCAATGACCAACGATCAGAATTAAATAATACATGTCGGATTTTTTGTTCCCAGGAACATTCATTCCTTTTACACCGTCGCGTACAAAGCTCTGAAATTCAAAAAGTCTCACTGTACCGCCAACTTGGAGACGCAGGCGCCATTACAGTGAAGCCTTTTACAGTTCAGTGAACTAGTCGTAGCGACAGTCTAATTCATCTCACTTAATTTTTCGACAGACTGGATTCAAAAGTATTCAACGTTCATGATAAGATCGAATCGATTAGTTTTACCTAAATCTCAGTATCAATGACTTTGTTGTTAACGCTCTGAACCAATTATCGATTTAACACCAGATCAATTTTTCTCAATCGATATTTTGTAGTTTTATTTACTTCTACCTAATATTGCATCTAATATGGTATTACACGTTGTAAAGGTATGGAGATTGATGTATTGACCGTGAGTAAGCCGTCTTCGATGCTATTCTACAGGGTGACGCAAAATACCAATCGACGTCATCTTCGGAGGTACTCGGTTACATTCGACGGCCATCGTACGCTGCCTCGACCGTATAAAGGAGCCTCGGCGTAGTAATCATCTTTCAAATCGAAAGATAATTCAGTGATTCGCCGCAAGTGAGTGAATCGTCTTTCACACCTGATATAGTGCAGACCAATGCTGATACTTTTTCAAGTATTTATGGGTTCTTTGCACATTATATCGGTGGGATAATTTTATTTATTGTAGATTTGAAGTTATTAAGTGGATTTAGGCAATTTTTTACTGATATTAAGCAGCGAATCAAATCAAAACATCAAACCCGGAAGTAAACAAACGAAAGTAGTTCCCGGAGCAATATGGCGCTGTCCGATATACATCAGAGTTACGATGCGCGTGCAAATCATTCTCTGACGTTCAGATTGAAAAAATACAGGAAGACGTGCAGTTATAATATTAACTTAAAGCCAGTGTTCCTTTTATGATGACTCCGATACTGGACGGTGTGCCATTGTGGAAAATAGGGAGGTTTCGCAAGCGCCCGGTTAGGCCATACGACGACGTTTATCTATTGTTTGGGTATACCCACACAATAGATAAACGTCGTCGTAGTGCCTAACCGGGCGCTTGCGAAACCTCCCTAATATTGACTCGGGGCACGACTAGCGACATGAAATTGGCTGAACCATGAGCTTTCACACCGACCTATACATTATAGAATACTTAAAGGGTGACTCCACTCACTGTAAGCTTTTGAATTTTTATCAATCCATAGAGACTAATGCCATGAATTGTTATGTCACTAGTGTCAATAGGCTGATGACCTTTGTAGTGAATGAGCTAATACTGTGACTGCCTAGGCCTATTCGTTGTACCTTCATAAATATGCATTGAGCACACATGACATCATGCGTGCTGTGCTATGGTCCCCTTTGGATTCAATTAAAATACTTAAAATGATGAGTTTGCTGATTTTTAAAAAATCTGACATGTTGCAGATATCAGTGAATTTCAATGTATTAACGATATTTCAAAAATTCAAAATTTTACACAATGAGTGGAGTATCCCTTTAAAGGATGGTCGGCATAGAATAAGACATGCAAATCAAGCAGAAAATGAAACTTACCTAATATGGCATTCCTCTTTTTAAATATTCCCACGAAAATCGTTTCAGTATCCAAAGCGGACGTATCCTAGATTAAAGTCCAGAAGAAGAAAACCTAAAATAGAAATTAAACGAGCATATTAAAAAAGGAAACATTTCTATTAAATCTCAGGAAATTTTATTTATACATTTTGCTGATAAATATGGAATATTCTGAGAATTTCCATTCATTTCCAATAAACGTTTTTCTGAATTACTTCTGTGCGTGTGGGTCGATTTCAATGAAACTTCATCAGCTGATGGGGACATTACGGGGCGGATGTTCTGAAACCAGTGCATCTGGGGTGTAGGGAGCTGCCGCAATTTTTTGGTAAAAAACGCGGTTTTGCAGAAATTAACCTCAGCGCCCTGATGTGCATGGCAATTGAGTTCCTGAATTTGTTTTGAAAGTTGAATTCTTACCCTCAAACAAAACCGCTAACAAACGTGATTTATCACCACTTGATAGAAGCTTGCCAAGCCGATTTTCAAAAGCGGTATTTTTCACTAAAATTGCGGTTACTCCTCACATCCGCGACGCACTGGTTTCAGGACACCTGCCACAGCAACCATTGCCCCCGCATTGTCCCCATCAGCTGATGAAGTTTGATTGAAATCGACCCACACGCACAGAAATAATTCAGAAAAAAACGTTCATTGGAAATGAATGAAAATTCTCAGAATATTCCACCTTTATTAGCAAGAGTGTATGACAAAATGTTCAGAAACGAACAGAATGCCCCCGAAGCATAGTTGCCTACATGACAAGTATTTTTCACGCACGAATCCTATTGCGTCATACATTTACCTCCACATGGGCGTTAGGTCTAAACATCAAAGATTTTGAAGACTCAAAAGTAATGTACACGGGCGTCGAGGACTGGTTACTCAGGTTAACACACGATTTCTACTTTTCGGCCACACCCTTATCAATATTATAATTTAGGTTCCACTCTCGTCTGATTATTATTTGTCCATTTCAACTTATTTGAAAACATTGATCGAAGGTCAAGTGTTTCGTTACAGAGGCAAGAATATGTTTGGAATGGTCGCGCTGACATTTACAGTTAAACGGAATTTAACACGTTTGTTTTATTTAGTTACATCATAAAGGAATCAACCATAAAGGTTTAACTGCGAATGATGAACTTACTGAGGGATACACTTCATGTGTTGCCACCAGATGTCTCTCACTGCCTGAATTTTGGCTTTACGTAATAGGCAGGAGCTTCAACTTTTTTTGTGGTGAAGGGGTACATGAACCTGTCAACTTGATGCCTTGAATTCCATTTCTGAGGATAATAGAGCTATTTTCAGCACAATTAGTGTTCCACGTGCAAATGTACGTTAGCCTATTCAAATCTACACAGATGACACTGCGCTCACACCGATCGTGGGGTTCTCATTAATTCAGTCCTTTTGTATCATAAGATCAACTAGTCGGAATTCAACAAAATTTGCAGCAAACGTGCAGAAGGGTCTCTCCTATCATATGGAAGAGTCAGAATGCAAATCTGTTGATGTTTAAAGGGATACTGTCCACATTCATAAAATGCTAAATTTGTAAGTTGAACCTTTATGGTTGATTCCTTTATGGTTAAATGTACATTGTCATCACTGATGATCAGCAGCGTTGCTCTGGATTTGAAGCTGTTTGTAGCTTCACTTGTTTCTATATGTCAGAATGCGACGCTTTACAAGCCAAATACCAGAAGTCTCTATTCTTGGTATTGTATTTTATTTGTATCCTCCATCAGGGCCGAAGTCAAAGCATTAATAGGGAAGTTGAGATCAGCGACTTATCACGCATCCTTATACGTGTACGGATAGAATTCTGTACAACAAGGACAAAAGTTTCGATCCGCATACGTATACGGATCCGTGATGAGTCACTGATCTCAACCTCCCTATTGCTTCCCTGGTAAGTGTGGAAGAGGCCATCGCAAGCTACTCATGTTCCTCACTTGGATGCGGTCTTTTACTTGCCCTTGCGAAGGAACAAGGTACAAGGCGCCACAGGACACTTTACTATTACAGGCTTTTTACAAAAAAATTCCGTCAATTTTCGGTTACGTACACCAAAAGACGTTTCATGCACAAAAAACAAAAATCTCTACTGAGGATGTCTCATCCTATGACGTCATGTCTTCCCGCCAAATATGCAGATTAGAGCCAAAGATCAGTCTCCTCAGCTGACGAAAGAACATCTCTCTCCAATTTAGACCTTCCTTTCATTTGCTTTTAGATTTTATCCACGAACAAAAGCAGACTCGCACAAAAATACTCTATTTTTGTCTGTCAATTTTGCAGATAGATTTAAGTGATGAAGAAAAAAGTGGCAGACGCATATCGCGACAACCGCCGCTCGTTGAAATTAAAAAGACCTCGAAGCAACCCTGTTACGAAAATGGAGCATGTAATGCCAGTATCAAAGGCGGTCTGTTTACCCAGATAATCACACGGTTTTTGATTTCCAAATCGCTACACCCCGGGCTACTAATATCATTTCTCCTTTTTATTGACTGCGTTTCGATCGATAGGCTTGTTAATTTCACCAGCTATGTTACGTCTAGGGTAAGCTTATCAGGAGATAAAAAAAATCGAAACCAAAATTGGTATTTTATATTTATAAGCTAAAAAACACAGCGGATTATGCTCAAGGGTGTAACTCGTGTGATGCAGCTTGTAATAGGGAGGTTTAGAAATCAAACGATAAACGTAAACGTTACAACTTTATTTTTCATACTACATATTCACCAGATTTTATATTGCATTTTCGGTACGAAACTAACGTTGTCGTTAACGTTTAAGTTTATCCTTTGATTTCTAAACCTCGCTAATGACTATTCACGAACGATATGGAAAAATCACAATTAGTAAATTACACTTCATGACATGCCACACAGGTGTGGAAGAAACGGTAGTCCTAGGAATGCAAGTCTGAGTTACAATAGTCTGCTATCATATTAGGGTCATATGCGAATTCCTTCGCTGAACAATGGAACCGAGCAAAGAAGCTAGGAATCCACGATTGATTTTCAACCTGATTTTGCGTTGCGACTTGCTTTGCAACTGGGCACTCGATCGCCGTAGTGGACTAACTAGACGTGATTCCCACCAATGGCGAAGATGTGATCAATTTCAGTTGGCAATCAATCGGCGACCGGTATCAGTTCCTTGCGATCGTATTCAATCGCAGGTAACAGGTTGCAACGCAAGTCGCAAAGCAGAAAATCAGCAGTGGATTCCTAGCTTTACGGGGATCACAAATGATTTTGCACAACCTCTGGACTTCGAAATAAGTCAAACCACAACGTTGCTTCTGCAGGTGCCGATTCGTCCAACACACCGAAACAGTGCCAAACAACGTCCAACAAAAAACAGCTCGTTTGGTACACCGCCGTTGGTAGATATAAAGAGCCAGGTATGGGTGTGAAATTCATTGCCGTCTGATAACCCAAGGGCAGAGTCGTACATAAGTAAAAAGAGTCAGGTTTGGATGTGAAATGCATTTCCTTTTGATAATATAACCCAGGGCACAATGATACCAATTTTGAGAACAAAACCCTCAAATGTCAGGAGGTTAGACAGCACAAACTTCACACAGTAAACCAACCTCGTTCCCAGGGTCGTTCGCTTTCTGACAATATGGCGGACGCTCACTAACCCCTGGAATCAGCTTTGGTTTTAAGACCAGGATCTTTGGTCTGAGTATAGGTGGCAGCACGAGTCAAGATAATTAATCTGAAATACTTACTCGTGCTTCTTAAAATTCTTTTTACAAAAAATCATCAAACCTGGATATAGGTAACCTTTTGATTTGATCCAAAATATTTTGAAAATTTGTTTGGGTATATACTTGGGTATATTTGACGGTTCCCCGTCAACCAATCAAATGCGTTAAATCTAAAGCTGATTCTTGGGGTAAGTGAGCGTCCGCCATATTGTCAGAATGCGAACGACCCCTGGGAACGAAGTTGACAGTAAACAGAGTCCTTTTTTTAACGGAATGCAATACTCTTGTGATAACAATAATTATGTATTGTTACTTAAAGGGACTAGGAAATTTTTTTCAAGCTTCGGTTATTACAAAATGCTAGTCTTTCATGATAAATTCCCACCGTCAATTCACTTTTTCAATTAAGTGTTAGTTACTGGCACCCAGACAAATCAGTCATCACCACACCATGGAGCATTCACTGGGAACCTAATCAACAGTGTCGCTGTATATATTGTATGGAGCGAGTTTGTACTCTATTATGTTGATTAGGTTCCCAGTGACGTGGTGAATGCTCCATGGTGTGGTGGTAACTGATTTGTCTGGGTGCCAGTAATTAACACTTAATTGAAAAGGTGAATTGACGATGGGAATTTATCATGAAAGACTAGCATTTTTTAATAACCGAAGCTTGAAAAAATTTTCCTAGTCCCTTTAACAGATTCAGGGAGTGTCAATTTCTGCTGTGAAATCGACATGAAGATGAAAAT